>JAEQBH010004435.1:0-96154 GCA_016808115.1 Tetrastigma voinierianum | reverse complement strand
AAGAGCATACAAAATGATAACAAAATTATGTTACAAAAAGGTTGCAGTTCAAAAAGGTTGTGAAGAGTAATGCCTAACCCTCAATGAGAATTACCGAAACTTAGTCTAATAACTATCTCGAGAGAATGAATGTCATACAAAATGGAGTATCAAAAGAGCTTCCTTCTCGATGACTCAACCAGGAACTTCCACCAAAAACTGCGTTGTTTGATCAGTTCAACAATAAGCTGCCAAACTACACTTCCCAACTAAGGCTACTGCCTCCACCTAGACACTAACCAACCTAAATAGATCAGGACTCCACTCTTATTCCACAACTCTTTTGTGTTGTAGGGCAAATGCTGAGGAATCGACCTCACCAAAGTCCATGTAACGGGATCACCGATGACTCCAACCACCAAGGCTTAGCACCAAGTCATGAGGGTCTTTTGACCACTAACTCTTCAGGTTTCACCCCGAACTCCGAATGAATTCAAAACTCCAGGACCTATAACTCGCTAAACTCCACCCATCCACCCGTGTAGCGAGCACTAAATCGGTGGCTCCCAACCAATTGGCTTAGGGCACCAGGCTTTAAATGCTTTCGCCATAAACCCCTCGGACCGTGCTTGGGTTTCAAGGCAAAGCTTTGCGATTACTTCTTTCTTTTTTCTCTTTTCTTTTTCCTTTCTTTTTTCTTTTTATTTTGGGAGACACATTGGCCTTTTTCATGGGGGTCCTTAACATATTAAAGGTGGTCAACAAACTAGGGTAGGTTATTGCAAGGTTTAGAGGCTAGGCAGTTTTTCAACCTATTGTTGAAAACTGATGTGCATTGTGTGTGGTTAGCTAAAGGTGGAAGAAAAAGGTTAAATACAACAAGAATTCAACTAATCATTCACTCAACTAGGCATGGGACCAATCTAACAAAGACAGAATTAGACAAAGTTTCAACTTTTCAAACTTGCGTTAAGCAAAAAACCACAAGCAGCAATTTAGGAAAAATTAAGTCGTATTGTATAATGTTCTTCACAAAAAAGGACAATCAACAAGCCACTAAACATCACAAAATAGGCTTGTCTAAAATAAAACAAAATAATACATTTTCGCAACTTTCCCCTAACTCATGTCACATTATTTGCAATGGGTCTTGATTGGAAAGTTAGAGAAGGAAGTGTTACTCTTCTTTGATGATATGTGCTCTCGTTTTTGGATAGGAGACCTCACAAGCTTTCCATCTAATAATCTATTCACTCCATTTGGGCTTCATATAAACAAGTTAGGAGAAGAAAAGAGAGAAAAGGTAATCGCTTGAGCATTTTTTTTAAAATACACATTCATAATAATTTCAAAGTGTTCTTTCTGGCCATATTTAGATTCTATACTTCTGCTTTCCAACTACATCAAAACGACCTAAATGGAGTTCGATGAAAAGATATGATGAAAACAAAATGGGGTCAAGGAAAATAAGAGCAGGTCATAAAACAGTCGCTTTTAATTTTATTTTTTTGAAAATAAAATAAATAATAAAAACATTTTTTAAATATATATATATATGTATATATATATATATATATATATATAAGAAACACACAATAATAATAATAATAATAATAATAATAATAATAATAATAATAATAATAATAAAAATAATAAAAATATATTTCACTAAATGACAAAATAGTGCACAATGAGACAAGGCACTATTGGTAAAGGTTTAAAATTAATTTTAGTAACCCGCTAAAATTTTGTTTCACGCAAAATTTCGACCAAAACTAAAATAAACCACACAAAAAGTTAAGAAAAATGGCAAAATTAAAATTAGTTTAAAACAAATATTAATCAAAATTAGAGAAAATCTAAGAAGAAAAATTAACTAAATCAAATAAAATAAAATAAACTAAGATAAAATAAAGATGAAACTGAAAAGTGAGGGAGATCGTGTTTCTTCCAAACCACAATTCCTTAAGCCTTTGAGGTCACGGAACTGCTTGAGCCCAGAAAATGCCGAGGTTCGGGTGCTCCACATCCGAACCAACACCCGAACCAACCACTATGCCAAGCAACATCAGCAGCTGCCATCTTCTTTGAGGTAGTGGCAAAAGTTTGGACTGTGGCCACTAACTTCCTAAGGTTTTGCAGGCGTGCAAGTGTAAACGGGATGGCCTCACTGGAGGTATTTCGTAAGTCGGGTTGTGTCAGAGCGTGATATACACTGGTTCGGGTCAAGAGAGGGCACCTCCGCAAAGGCGTTTTTAGGTGGGGTAGTGACATTAGGATCAAAATCTATGGGGTTTAGGCATGCAAGCCTCGTGCCTTCCGCTTGTTGTTCCTCGTGAGCCCCTAATGGTTCCTCGCATCAATTCCCGAGGTCGCATTTCCGAGCCGATTCACCCAAAATACACTCCTCCTCCAAATTCTCCTTTGATGAACATGTTGGTAGTAAGTGCCTTGGAAATGGAGTCTTCCAGGTTGTTTAATTTCTCTGAACATGTTATTCAGAGCTCACGCACTTTTGGCTCAAAGAGTTCCTCCATGCATTATCAATTCTTTTGATTCCAAAGCAGGCATTAATCATCTTCGCTCCCCCACAAGGTCACCTACTACCAAAATACCTGCACTGTCACTTCAACCAGTGAGATTGGTCAGTGGTGGCTGAGGCCGAGACGAAGAGGCATATCAGGATGTGAAGGAGGTGCATACTATGGAGGCACCATGTAGGAGGGTGCAATCACCCATGGAGGATTTCTATAGTCCCTTATGGACATGTATGCTCTGTGGTTTCTCTCATCGAATACTCACCGTATTGTTCTCCTCTTCCATGGTCACAATTCAAGCTCGGAAAATGGCCTCGCAGCCATAAATGTGGCAAATGACAAGACTACACAAGAAAACAATCCTTCAACAAATTTTTTTCTTTTTACGTTGAAATGAAATGACAAAAAAAAAAAAAAAAAAAAAAAAACGACAATAATATAGTTAGGCTCACCAATACTGCGGATGAGGATCACAAGTTCAACAACTTCTCACTGCACTAAGGCACCATCCCCAACGGCGCCACGTTTGATTCGCAGGCCAGCGCAGGTGATTCGGGACATTTTCACCTCACTCGGGCAATACAACGCTCCCTCCCACTCGTGACATTGCCGGGCGAGGAAGTGAGTTCTGCATTAAACCGAGGCCGATATATGCCAGTCAAGGGAAAATACAAAAGAAACCAAGATCTGGTTATTACAAGCGGTTAAAATAGAAAAACCAAAATTGTAAATAAAAAGTCAAGCGTCAAAAGTAGGGGGAAATAAGTCGAGGAATGAAGGTTTCGCAGGATGCATAGTGGCAAAGTGGGCAAAAGCACTCTTGTAAAGGCTCCATTTTATTTACATTTTGCCCTTTCTTCCTTCCCCTCTCGACCTGATTCAATGCCGAAGCCAATCTGAATTCTTCGTGCTTGGATCGACTCAACAATTTTGCATAATTAGCTCACAAAACCGTAAAATTTGCCATATAAAATGCGCATCATTAGAATAGTAGGGACCTAATGTGCAATCGGGTTAATTAGAATGATTAGTAATAAAAAAGAACTCAAAACCTATAATAAATGTGGCTCAAAATAGCACTTCGTTACTAATCGTAGAAAGTCAAAAGGTGTTCAGCGCCATATACTATGCCAAAGAAACCTTCAATGAAGCTCAAGCAAAAATTACTTACTACCGAAAGGAGATGCCGGGCAATAGTATTTGCATGTAAAAAATTTAGGCCATACATTTTGGGGTCCTATGTTATTATACACACTGATCATGCAGCAATTAAATATCTAATGGCAAAGAAAGAAGCAAAGCCAAGACTGATCAGGTGGGTATTGTTATTACAGGAATTTGATCTAGAAATAAAGACAAGAAAGGTTGTGACAATGTGATATCGATCACTTGTCAAGAGGGAAAACCCGCTATACAAAAGAAGAAGAAAGGAAATATGCAAAATTTTCCGATGAGCGCTATTCCACCGTCACTCCAATCACCTCGTATGTCGATATCATGGAACTTTAGCATGTGGAATTATGCCACCAATTCAGCTACCGCCAGAAAAAAGCCAAAGACTGACAACAGTACTACATCCGGATGACCCAATCATTGCTTAGAAGAGGAGCGATCCGATCACGTAAGATGCACTGTATTAGCGAGCAAAGCAAGATTTTATAGAATGTCATGCATCACCATACGGAGGACATTTACTGGAGACAAAACAGCCCACAAAATTCTCCTGCTAGATTTTATTACCTACTATTTTCATGATTGTTTGAATGGGTGAAGTTGTGCATCAAATGCCAAAGAATGGGAAATATCAAATAAAGGCATGAAATGCCCCCGCAAAGGTATCCCGGTGGTGCAACTATTCGATGTATGGGGAATAGATTTTACGGGGGTCTTTTCTAGTTTCATTTGGAACATATGCCATTACCTTAGTCAGATTATGGTATCCAAATGGGTTGAGGCAACATCTGTCCTAAAAATGATGCTAACACAATTGTAGGATTTTTACAAAGAAATATTCTCGCTAGATTGTGGGACACCTTAACTATAATCAATGATGGAGGGAGTTTCACTTAAACAAGGTGTTTCACAAACTCATGGGTAGATATGGTATCAACAACATTAAGGAGCTTGACTTATCATCCTCAAACAAATGGGCAGCCGGGAATTTCCAACAGGGAGATAAAGAAAATTCTCAAAGACTGTAAGTCTAAAGCAGTAAGAGATCGGGTATCTCAAACTTGACGATGCACTTCAGCATACAGGATCGCTTTTAAAACTCCCATCGAATGTCCCCATACAGGCTTGTCTTTTGGGAAAACCTGTCACCTTCCTCTTGAGCCATAATATAAAGCTATGTGGGCCATCAAGAAGCTAAATTTTGATTTCAAAGTCGCAAAGAAGAGAGGCTACTCCAAATAAATGAATCGAAGAGTCGAGGAATGAAGCCTATGATAAAGGTCGTAATCTACAAGGATAAAACAAAAATGGCATGATCAAAGGATTTTGAGGAGAGAATCAAAGCAGAGATCAAGCCCGTTGTTTAACTCCTGCATCAAACTCTTTCCAGAAAGCTTAAATCAAATGGAGTGGACCCTATACAAGAAGTTGTCAAGTACAACCTTTCAGCGTTGACGCTTAGAACCAACAATCATGAGGAATTCAAAGTTAATGGTCGAGATTAAAGTACTACTCTTGGAGGAGTAACGGGAAGAATGACTCTAGTTCGAATGAGAAAATTTGAAGAAACAATAAATATAAAGGTATAAGTCGAGCTAAAGACTAAAAATTGAGCAGCCTTTCAGGTAGCGTAATCCACACGCTTGTTTTAAGTTTTCCCTTATTCTTGGGTGAAAGTTTTAATAGCTTCGCAACTTATTCATTAATGCTTGAAGATTAAGTAAATTTTTAGTTTTGGCAGACAATAAGAATGTGCAAAGGAGGAACATCTAATCAAACTTCCAACTGCAAAAGAGACAAAAAGTGCGTATACTTTCAATTTATTTAAATTTTGTTCCGATATAGCATGATTGAAAGTTCGGGGAAATTTTTTTATTTTATTGTGTTTCAATTTTGAATCGATGCATAGTGAATGGATTCATTGAATATTTGAATGATGAATATGAATTGAATTGTATTTGTTTTAATTGATTTGGTGAATTGAAATTGCTATAAATTTAATTGTTCAAGGAGACTGAAATTTTATTTGTCGCGAATAGATCACTCTGCTCGCAACCGGCAGATAGAAACGAATATAATTATGATGAGAAAATTTCAGGTCGCAACATAGATTTTTGAGCTATACAGATTTCCTCGTCGCAAATATCAACTACAGGTCGCGACCTCAAAAAGCCGACATCAAGTAATAAGTTAGGAGGAACAGTCGCAAATGCTGAGATCGAGGTTGTGATCACATCACGTGTCGCGACAAAACTTTTTTAGGTTGCACTGTAATTGTCCAAATCTTAATAAAATTAGGTTTTAAACCTTTCATTTGGGCGTCGCAACATTAAAGACAACATTTAGTGAAAATCAGTAATTAAGAGACTCGAAATTTAATGTCGCGACCCCCAAGTAGCAATCATGATATTGAGCCAAACTTTCATTCCAACTCTTCCACTTCTGCATCCATCATTTTGAATCTTAAAACCCTAAAACCAAAGAACGAACTAGTACCCTCACAAATTCACTATGGCAAAGAAATCAAGACGAGACATTGCAATCTTAATAAACCGATTGACGAAATTACGCACAAAGTGTCGAGGCAGTGGAAGAGGTTCAATTGGAACCTCAACCTGGGGAAGGAATCAATGTCGAAAAAGGAACCCAACTAGAGGAAGAAGAGCAGGCGGTTACACAAGGGGCTGCAAAGAAACAAAGGATAAATGAGCACGTAGAGAAAGAAGCAATAGAAGACGACAAAGACTTCATTTCAAAATAAGCTCACGAATTGTGGAACAAGATACTGTTTGACAAGGAATTCGTGGGTGAAAGGGGTTTTGGGAAACTAATTTCCGTTTCAGAGGTAATAGAGAAAAGAGGTCAGATTCTTCTCGTGAACACAAGGCAGGATTTTCTCGCTTCTGCCAGGAGTTTTATTAAATACGGTGGGCACGGCTGAGGATTCATTTATGTGAGGGGTGTTTGGGTACCTTTCGCAGACGGATCAATGAAATGTTTAAATCGGGAGGATCTCAAGCACGGGTCAAGTATAAGATGGTAGAAAATCTCAACTATGAAAAGATACTGAACCCGTTGGATCGGCAGGAGAAGGAAAATGCAGAGGCCACGAAGAAGAACCCACCACGCAATCAAAAAGTGGGGAGCCTCGGGCTATTGAAGCAAAGGTCCGGTTCTACTTCATCCGTCAGAGTGATTCCTACTAAACATCTTTACTTCGGGCCGGGGTGAACAGTAGAGGCCATCATTTTATATGTCTTTTTGAAAGGATATAAAATGAACATAGGAATCCTAATTGAAGAGTCCATCAGAGGCTACCACCACAAGAATAAAGAGAGGGTTGATCCTCACCCTTACCACCATCACCGCACTTTGTCTCAAGGGTGGGTGAAGCGAATGGGAGGAAGAAGAAATGTCTTCAAAGCCCCTCCGACCTTAACTGAGGACAAGGGACCTAAAGGAAAAAAATAGAAAGAAATAATGGAGGTGGATGCTAAAGTAGAAACAGTGACAACTGAGGAAAATGAGAAGAGAGATGGAGGCAATACTGTAAGATATCCATCCAAGAAGGGTAGAGGAAGCCACATTTCAGATGAGCCTGGAGCCATTCCTATCCCGAGGTACATGAGCACTTGCCTCTCGTAGCAAAAGGATCAAGGAGCGTAGAAGATAACATAGAAATTATGAAATGCCCGATCAATGGAAGAGGGAGATGAAGAGAGACCGTAAATGGTAAAGACAAGCAGCAGATCGTAGAAGATTTTTTAGAAGTCAGAGCTGTGAAAGAAGGAGCAGATGTGGGAGTAAAATTGGAAGCTCAGAGAAGAAGAGTGGAAAGAGGAGCTGCAGATAAGAGAAGAAAAAATGCTTGGAAAAATGAATGCAAAAATGGAGGCATTTTACAACAATCAATTCAAGAGAGATGCAGATCTTCTCAACATACTGAAGAAAAAGGAAGCAGAAAATGAGGGTAACATGCTAAGAAGATCAAGGCTTTAAATATCTCTATGTAGCAAGCTCAAAGAATTTGAGAAACAATGAAGGATAGAGATCAAATAGCTCGAGGACAATGACGTATAGAAGAAAAATCGTTGGAGTGCTTCGAGTTGATCATCAACTGTGAATTCTGTGATTCGCTATGCAAAGTGTGGGTTCCAGAATCAACAAAATTTGTATCCTAGGGCACCTTATCATTGCAGAAACAGTAGCCATTGGCAAAGATAAAGGTTCAGGGTCAAACACTGGATGCCTTTCTTCGTGATATAAGAGTCGCAAAGGATTGAAAATGGTGTTTCCTCTTTCGGATTTAAGGATTTGTGTGAAAAACAAGCAGGAAGTAATGGTCGAACCTGAAATAAATTGAATAAAGTATAAAAGAACTCAAGTCTCGCCACCGGGCGGTTCTGGTGCCACCACATGTCCCTGTCTTTTCCTCGCTGGGGAGGATGACTGGCAGTCATTTCCCGAACCGACCTTCATTTAGCTTTAAAACCTAAACCCCATAATTTTTCCTTCGAACAATGGCATTTAATGAGCATAAATGCTCCTCGACTGAGAACACACCTCCTAAACCTACCCTACAAGAACTAATAGGAGACAACTAACTGCATCAAAGGATCTAGTGATAAGTATCTACTCGAACCCAAAAAGCTTCTGCCAAATACACGTTAGTGAGGGCATGCTCTAGGATATTTTAACCAAGAGGAAGCAGAACGCAAACACCCATAAATGCTTACATGAAAAGCAAGAGAACAACCAACTTACCATAAAACTGGCACCCAGTGGCCTTCCTCTTCAAGAATGAGGGGCCTTAGCCAAACATCCCTTGATTTGTCATCATTAAGGGGTGTTTGGATGGTGAAAAAGTGCAAGAAAATGAAGGAAAAAGGAGAGAAAATCACACACCATCCGGAGGAGAGGAAACTTAGTGCCCAATTTTATTGAGTGATTGATGGACTGAAAGATTGATTGATGTTACAAGCTTGACTGAGCTTATAAGATGCTCGCATCAAGGAAATTACAAAAACGCCTAAAGGGACCAAAATTACATCAAGGGTAGATTTGTACAAACCACAAAAAGGCGTCAAAGCAAATAATGCAGGGAGTTAAGAGTTGTAGACTTTGCATTTCGCAGGTTGCGAAATTTCACAACCTGCCAAATTTGCAAGTTGCGAATTTTTGCAACCCTACCAAATTTCCATCAGAAAGCCTCTTCTTTTGCATTTTTGCTCAAAATCTCCTAGTCTCGATCATGCATCTTCGACCTGCTCGGTTCATCAGGTTTGAATCGATTGAAGATAATGAGGCATTTGGCTTGCAAACTACAAAAATAGCTACAAATGTGATAGCAAGCCTGACCTTAATGTATCATCAAGGCTTAGTTGATTAGTACACAAAAATGTTTAAAACCCGCAATAAACAAAAAGTGGTTCAAAATAGCACCATTCGTGGGTACTCAATCACTCCCTTAACCGACACATTGCTAGTCCCTTAGCAATGATAAAAAGAAGGACGATTGCAGGTTATGTGTATGCAAAAGGGGACTGTCTGTTCAAAAAGTGTATGTATAAGTAATGCTCCTACCTCGCATGAAAAATTGGGACTGCATAAAAACCAGCTTGGGAGAATAAATTCCATACAAGAACAAGTTTCAGAGCAGTGTCCATTCCAAGGAAATCAACCTGAACTTTCACCAAAGTCTAAGTGTTTAGGTTATCATTTTGTACCAATAAGCTGCTAAGCTACTCTCCCCCCAATCAAGCTACTGCCAATGCCTTAGATTGTCGACTGGGAATCCCAAATATCTGGTTCCACTTTATTTCACACTTCATTGTATTGTAGGATGTACGCTGAGAACTCGACTTCACCAAAGTCCGTAACGGATCCACCGGGCGACTCCCCAACCAACTAAGGTTTAGGGCATCAAGTCAAAAGGATCTTTCAACCACTAACTCTACAGGTTTCACCCCGGACTCCGAATGATTTCGAGAATCCAGCACCTATAACTCGCTAAACTCCACCCATCCACCCATGTAGCGAGCACTAAGTCGGTGGCTCCCAACCAGTTGGTTTAGGGTACCAGGCTTTAAAGGCTTTGTCGTAGACCCTGAATGCGTTCCTGCTTCACAAAGGGCTGTAGCTTTTTCTATTCTCTTTTCTTTTCTTTTTCTTTTTTTTCTTTTTCTTTTCATTTTCGAAGACTCATCGCCTTCTTCATGGGGGTCCTTAACCTATTAAAGGTCGTCAACAAAGCTAAGGCCATTTGCAAAGTGTGGGGATGAAGCCAATGACACGAAAAACTAACGCACCGGTGTGTGGTTAGCTAGTTGTTATGAAAAGGTTGAATACCAGGGTCTTCAACCGACTAACAACTCAATCATGCATGGAACTAATCTAGCATTGATGGTATTTGCAGTATTTCAGTTTTTCAACTCACAGGAGAGGCAAACCATACAAAAAAAATGGGGGCAAAAAAATTGGTTGCAAAAGTATAGAAACATGGAGCTGTATGAAATATATAACAAGTATTTCTACAAAATTTTTCACTTTCAATATGAAGTAAACAACAAGCCATTAATATATAAAAAATGGGCTTTGGCTTGCTGGTGGTACAAACAAAATTGAAATCAACAAGAGGAACATCACTTCCACCAACTCTCTCCTCAACTACATGCCATTGTCCACAACGGGTGTAGATTGGTTAGCTGAGGAAGTGGTACCTCCACCGGTGGTCGATGAAGAATCATCCTCACCGGGACAGTCGAGGTTTGCCGCGGAGTGGTCGAGCGCCGTTGGTACCGCCGCACATCCAGGGATCTGCAGTGGGCCGGTGGTGGAGGAGCTGATCTTGTCAGAGGGCTGTACAGAGGCATGAGTAGGGACATAAGGAGAGACTACAGAGAGGCCCATGTGACTCGATCATGAGGATGGCCTGACTGCGGCTAGAATGGCGCCCGGTCCGAGCCATTGCGCCTCGCGCGAGTCATCCCATCGCGGCATGGGCAGTCGCAAATGGTCAGAGCATGACAACGCGGCGAATGCCTCCATGATAGTCGAAGTCCCGTGGAGATGGTAATGTAATCGCCGAGGCGTGCGTGAGGTGCTCGCCCAACCATATCCGACGAGCAAAGGCATGGGGGCCGAGGGCCTGAGGGGGATAGGAAGGCACCGGTCGGCTGCACCGAGCCGTGGTTGTAGAGCCGAGGAACTGGATAACCGAAGAGCCGGAGTCGAGGCTCTCAATGTGCTATGCTACGCAGGGTATGTCCGAGTGGAATATCAATGGGCCGCACTGTCTCGCCCGGGTTCCGAGGTGAAGATGAAGGCACGAGGCATGGCCTGCCATCGAAATACAATAAGGGTGGCCTCACAGCTGCGACGACACTCCAATCGGGGCTTGGCCGGGAACCCAATGTGTTCTAGCACCTGGCACAAGAGTCATGGAAATAGAAGAGGCGTGGACTCATCTCGGCAACCCCGGCCGGTGGACCCCGTCTCTCGGCGGAACAAGGCCGTCATGATTAGCCTACTGGGCTGAACCGTGGCCTCCGAACACGATACAAGGCTCAAAATACCATCCTCTGCATTTACGTGCCGGAGCAGAAATGCTGTAATCGCTAAATATGTGGTCTATCAATAGCATGCGCTGCGGGAGCTACCTCCTGAACAATATAGTCCCAGTGGTAGTGTCCATGGAGAGAAGTTGTACCATCTCCCTGGTCGAGGGATGGGGCCACTGTCTATAGTCTGCTGCATTGGCAAGGACCACCGAAAGATGGAGAGCAACCAGGATGTCTGAGGCCCGCATCCCCTCGGCCCGTACCGCCGATGGAAAAAATGCAGCGAGCCTTGGCCTCGCCCAGATGTCATCGCAGGATAAACTTGATGACCACCCGAGGACAAAAACAAAGCCCATTGTCATGAACGAATCCAAGCGGTATCTCCGCACGAGGAGCATGGAGCCCTGAGCCCGGTCCCCAAGAATGTCGAGATCGAGAAATCGCCAAAGATCTCTCACCGCAGCCGGCATTCCCGGATGGGCCGCAATGGGCGCAAGGTCGCCTGGATAACACGGTGGATAGGTCCGGGGCTCCAAAGAATGCCCCGATAAGGCTTGAGGGTGGCGCCCGGTCTCGAGGTGGATCTAATCCCTGCCCAAGTCTCGTCCTCTGACGGCTGAACCCTCCGGGCTGGCCTCGAATGTGGTGAAGATGGTGGAATGGGGCCAACCTGAGTATGATATCTCCTCTGGGTAGGGGCCATAGAGGATGAGCCCACACCATCAAGAAGAAGACGCCGCACGGCGCAGGGGCAGGGAAGCTACAGAATCCATGGAGCACGCGCATGGCCATGGTCGGGGTGACCGGAGATCAGGCTGGGGGCGTATGGGCGCAGCGGCCTTGGCTGGCAATAGGGCTAGCCATGCACGCATCAGGTCGGGCCAGCGCTGTGATGCTCTCGAGGAGCCGACCGTGTGTGTGAGGGGAGGTCCCACGCACCCGCGACTGGCTGCATCGAGCCCCACGAGTCTTCGGCCATTGTCATTACCGGAAGAGATCAAATTTGAGAGGAGAGGAGTTTTAGAAACTGGGAAGGTGAAGGTGAAATGAAAATGAAGGACAAAAGGGGTTTATATAAAGTGGGAGGGTAGTGAGTGTTCTTGCCTCATTAATGACCATAAATCGCCATTAGACGCTTTTCCCGGTTTGGAAAAACAGGGGAATTCAAGGCCGTGCGTGAGAAACGGAGGGTCAGCAGGATGATGAACAAAGGCACCGCGAAAATTTGCACCGAAATATTCGTGCCTAAAAACTTGCTCTTCACTCCCACCGGCAAATTAACACTAGAATAATAAAATAAAAATTGTGGAGAAATTAAACTGAAAGAGAAATTTTAAAAGAAAATGCCAAATAAACTGAACACAAAAGTACTTCAACACCAAAACTTAAAACTAACTTAAAATGAGTAAATAAATTTAACAAAGAAATCCAAAGGACTTCGGGATATCGTGGTAAGCCACTCCCTCAGGTAAAATTTCAGGTTTTCATGGGGGTCTATGAGGAGAAGCTTCTCCATGTCATGAATGGAGGTGTGCCAGCTGAATCCAGCCTTCCGCTCCTTATGTTAAGCATCTTGCTTTTTGGGGGTGGTCAGGATCATCAAGCAAGGTGAGTGAAAGGATTGGTATAGTTAGTTTTTCACACCGCTTTCCATTGTTCTTCATCGCTCTTCCTACGCCTTTGCGGTAATCGTGGTTTTCCCACACTTGTACCACCTGCATACTTCCATCTCACTCGCCTCCTCATCCTCTGTTGACTGATGCTTGTTGCTCATGTGAAAAATGTTGAGCTCTAGGTCATATTGCCAAAGGAGAGCTGCATGACCCATTACGGGCAAATTATTATATATTAGATGTGGCCAAGAATGGCCCCAAGTATGATGGGAACTTGGTTAATGCTACCGCATGCCCGACAAGAACCAATGGGTCTACCTATAACAAAACTTATCCACTCACCAAACATCCTCCACTATTCCCTGAGATTTCACCGATCGATCGCCTAAGGAGAGGGGTGATGCCGGGTAGGCTTCAGCCCCCCAAAACCTAATTTCAGATAATCGAGTATGGCGCAGTCGGACCGCTCCCAACCAAGAAGGTTTTCTATCTACGCAGCATCCTCCAATATCGACCGAGACGGTGGGGATCCTCGGATTCAGATTTCACCAAGGTTTCAGATCGGATATGAGCCACTTGTTCAACAGAAGGCCTTCTTGTCATCGCCCAACCCCCTTCTTGACTGTGCAATGTGTCCTTTAAAAATTTAGCATATGTTGGAACCGTTTGATCATGTCAAGCGTTGATGTCTACCTTTACTTCGCTTTAGCACTCAAGCGCCTCGCTGAGGCCTTCTTTTCGGCCTCTCGCTTGCTTCGGGAACGGAGGAGGCGGGCGCTTCATCAATCTTCCTTTAATGAATATATGTTCCGGGCTTTACTTCCTCTTCCTCTCTCGGTCTCTCCAAAGAAGCCTGGGCACCGGGCCGCTTCAATTTCCTTACCACTCCTCAAGGTGATAAACGGCCTTAACTTCATCCATTTCGTGCGTGCTCACTCGTATAATTAATTCATGCACTCCCTAGGATTGGGTAGTGTTTGGGAAGGAATCTCCTCGCTTCCTTCACCGATTGGTCGACTTATGATGGATGACTCCATGTGGTATCAATTTTTGTTGAGGCTATTGTGGAGCCCATCAATTCTTTTGTCTGCAGCTTTCTACATTTTCTATTCTTGGTTCAATTGAGAATTAATAGTCAGCTCTTCTACAAATTCCCACCACCTTGCTCAAATTCATGATAGCTTGCTCAACAGGTGACGAGGTTGGTGGCTACCGCCGCCGAGAGGCACCCATACTGCTGTTAAGCCAGGCACCCCGGGGAACATATGTCGGGATGTTTGAAGCCTGTGAGAGGCCGGTGGTTCTTCTAGTTGGGATTGTAGGTGTTGCCATACTGGGCATCAGCTGGTGGCTTATTTTTGCCCACGACATTTGCATTTTCAACCATCAAATCCCTTACTCGATGAGAAATTGACAATGCTCTCCTCAGACCAAGGATTGTAAGGGAAGCATATTGAGGGGCACAGCATCTACCAATGTCAGACTCTCCGCTACTTTATTTCAAGTTCTTCCATTCTTCTAGTCGTGGTGGACAACTTAGGCCTTTTAGTTCCACGTCCTTCCGACAAAGGAATATATGCCTCCCTTTGATTTGTCAGGTGCTTCATTCTCTCTACCTCCTCGGGTTCACCATCCCATCCCTCGAGGTTTCCAGCCACATAGCTGAGGAAATCCATGGCTTCATTAGATGCTCTCATGCCTCGGTGGTGTCCCTCCGTCACTACGGTCTCCAAGAGCTGTTTCATGGCAGGGACATTCCATCGTATAGCTGGGATTCACCAAAGATCCGTGCATCAAAGCCATGGTGAGGGCGTGCATCGGGAGGAGTTCCATATACCTTTCCCAAAGATTGATAAAATTTCACTATCATGAGTCGCGTGTAGATTTGCCTCTTCAAATTGTTGGTCTTATAGGCACCGAAGAATTCTTCAAAAATTCTCGTCTCAGAGTTTTGCCCAGCCTCGATGGTCCTTGGCCTAGTGAATTAAGCCAAATTCTTGGCTTTGTCTTTTGAGGGTCAAAGGAAGGCTTTCAGATCAGCAAGTCCATATCAGCCACCATCTTTGAAAGTCAAACTCTCAAAAACCTTATGTGTATGGATTTCATTTTCCATATCACAGGGAAAGCTGGGAGCAAAATTTAAAAGGCCTCACCGCTACATCCTCAACAGGGGTATAATGCATGAGGGTGCACTCACCCTCGGGGGGGTGTATGCGGATTCCTCATCAATTCAGGCATCAGGGGCTCCTCAACCCCTGCTGGCTCTCGTTGCTCTTCGTGTGGGGGTTTCATCTCGGTTGTTGTGCGACTAATTTCGCCACCTCTTGTTCAACTGGAGTACAGCGGCGACCCGTCTCAGAAGAGCTTCGCCCTACTACATAAGCTACTGCGAACACACAACAAGCAAGAAAAACCAACAAAACAAGGCTACTTAAAGGGTTGATGTTAGTTAAGATAGAAAAGCAAGAAAAATCAGAGTGAACAAAGATTAAAATTCCAAATTTCGCAAAGGAATCGTAAATGGGGAAAATGGTAAAATAAAAAGAAATGAGAATTCACCAATACTAGATGTGGATCACAAAGTTCATAGCTTCTTCTTTCTCACTGGGGCACCATCCCTAAGAACGACGCCATTTGATTCGAAAGTGCAAAGTAGGGGTTTCAATCAACAAAATTTGTATCCTGTTCCTACCACAGAAAGGCAGCTACTGCAAAGATGCTGGTCTGTGTGGTCAAACACGGATGGGTTTTCTTTGTGAGAGAAGAGTTGCAAGGATTGAAAATGGTGTTTTCTCTTTGGATTTAAGGATTTGTGTGAAAAACAGTGTGGGTGAATGGTTGAAAACTGAAAATAAATTGAAATAAAGTATAAAAGAACTCCTTGAAGTCTCGGGCCACTGGGCTTAGGGTTCTAAGTCAACCGACATGTCCCTGCCTTTCTCTCGCTGGGCTGGGGAGGATGACCTATAGTCATTTCGAACCTGATCTTTCATTTAGCTTTATAACCTAAACCCTATAATTTTTTCCTCTCGAACAATGCATTTAATGAGCATAAATGCTCTCGACTAAGGGGAGAACACACTCCTAAACCTACCTTATAGTAACTAATAGGAGACAATTAACTCCGGCATTAGTGGATCTAGTGATAAGTATCCACTCGAACCCAAAAGCTTCAAGTAAATACATGTTAAATGTAGGGCATGTCAGATATTTTAACCTAAGGTGAGAAGCAGGAACGTAAACACCCATAAATGCTTATATGAAAAGCAAGAGAACAGCCCAACTTACAATAAAACCCGGCACCCAAAGGGCCTTCCCTCTTCATGACGTGGGTCTTAGCCAAACATCCTTGATTTGTCATCATTGCGGGTGTTTCGACGGTGAAAAAGTGCAAAAGAAAACGAAGGAAAAGGAGAGAAAATCACACACCACCGGAGGAGAGGAAACTTGGTGCCCAATTTTATTGAGTGATTGATGGACTAAAGATTGATTGATGTTACAAGTCGACTGAGCTTTTATATAGATGCTTAAGCATCAAGGAAATTACAAAAAATTTCTAAAGGGACCAAAATTCATCAAGGGTAGATTTGTACAAAAACCACAAAAAGGCTGTCAAAAGGCCACGTAGGGGAGTAGTGTTGCAAATCTCTCGCAACCCTCGTGAAAAATCAGAGGCTGCTAATTTTCGCAACCTTGCCAAATTCTACTTGTCTTCCTTCTTTGAATTTCGCCCAAATCTCCTCCGTTCGATCATGCATCTTTGAATTCGGCTCGGGTTCATTGTGTTTGAATCATATTGAAGATAATGAGGTATTTGGCCTGCAAAACTACAAAAAATAGCTACAAAATGTGATTAGTATCAAAGCCGGGACCTCAATGTATTAATTGGGTTATTTAAGTTGATTAGTACACAAAATTTGTTTAAAAACCTGCAATAAACAGGGTTCAAAATAGCACTATTTGGGTACTAATCAATTTGTCCAAACTGCTAGAGTGTATTTATGAGTTAGAAGGGACGTGAATCAGGTGGGGAAGAAACAAGACACACTCATCAGTGCCGTGCAGCTAAACAATGAGATATATGCAAAAGGCAAAGAAATCCCCCTGCATTCGAGAGAGACAAAATCAGATGAAATTTCCTAAGTTTGATCCCAAATAGCCGCTTTGATGCAGACTCCTCCTAACATTATACTCCAAAAGCCTACAAAAGAAGAAAAGGAACCCGAAAATTTTCCTAGCATGTTCAATCTATACATTCCCAAATTTTAATAGAAATCCATCAGGTTCATCTAAATTGTCCTTGCGGTTTTATCGTATTTTGTATTTGATAGTTACCTTCTTGCTTGTTGGATTGTGTTTGCATTGTTGAATGAAAATTTGATTGTGAATAATTATGAGTTGTTTAATGGATGAACATAACTAGAGAAATTGTGTGTTTGTGTCATTTCCTGTTAATGTGCCAAAATTATGAGTTCTTGTCTCAGACAATGATCAAACGACCAATTGCTTTTTATCCTAAGAACAACAATGCAGAAAATAAGGGCATAAACTAGTAAATTGAATCAGATAACAACCTTTATTTAAAATCCATTTTAGATCGCAAAATTGGAAAAAAGGGACATCATGAACAACAAATAAAATGATTGAAAGTGTATATATAAACAAAGGGAATCAAGACAAGTCTTGAAGAAACAATACACTTGGAATAACAAAACTCATGAAACTTTGAGAAGAATTAGGAACATATTCTAGGAAATTCAAGGATTAAGAGTTCATTGTCCTAGAACTTGTTGTATTATCGATTGAGGCGAATCGGTAAAATGTACTCAACAAGAAGTGAGAGAGGCCATCCTTGGAAGCTTGAGCTTTTCCAAGCCTACCCTCAATATATGCTAAGGCATACCCTCTAGTTCCATGCTTTGGAGCCAACAAGCCTTAGTTCTTCAAAATGACAAAGAATCGAAACCTCGAATCCCCTTCCTCGTAATAACCACAAAGAAAGAGCCCAAATTATCCGGGCTTTCCAGCATTAAAAGTCTACTATAAAGGAAGAAACAAGTTTGGGGGAAAAATATTTCCATATATTACAAGATAGGAGGAGAAGAAATAATTTGAAAGATTAGGGAAAAAGAAGCAGAAATTGAGAAAAAGGGAAATAAGTTTTGTCTTCAGGGCCTACCTCCTTCAACAATTAGTCGAGGGGTGTTTTAACACCTAGTACCCTAATGCCAACTGTACGTGGAGTCGCGCCCAAAGTTCTCTAAGGGTGATAGAAAGCCTAAGAAGACAAAACATTGCACTATTCCCATTCTTAGAAAAACAGAAGCAAAAGAGTTCTAGAACAAGGGAACTGGCCTAATAAGGTGCAAGTGGCAATCAAAATACCATAAAAAGATTTCAAAAAGATGCACCAGGTCAAGATTAAGAAGAATCTACAGTACAAAGAAGGAAAAGGATGAAAGTTGAAGGCAATCAGGTAGAAGAAAGAGTGGAAACTGGGTAATTTTCAACTTAAATTTTCCCATTATCTACCCAATTACCTAAGCCCAACATTACAAGCCTGGAAAAGACTCTTGATTCAAGATTGAATTTACTACATTAGTGGAGATCAATATGAAAACAAAGCCTATGGGACCTGACCGCTTTTCTAAGGAGACTCCCAGAAGATTAACTAAATTCGACATGAAGATGAAAAGGATTGAAGACCTGCACACACACACAGAACAAGACTTGTTGAATAAACTATTTAAATACATGATTTCATCAAGGAATTTGTGATAAAAGTGGAAACCATTCCTTTTTCTTAAATTGAAAAAAACCGGGAATTTAAATGATGTCAAGTATCTCCTATTTCAAGTTAGAAGGTGGAATAAGAAAGACTGTGGTGTAAGAAAATGTCCTTAAAATTTAAGCTTAATTGTTTCGAGGACAACAATTCTTATTTTCTTTGCTTCAGGGACAAGCAAAATTTTTAAGTTCGGGAATTTGATAAGTCTAAAAACTCATTTGATTTTTAATACATTTTTCTGAGTATATTACAAGATAATCGTTGATTCATATGCAGAAACCTGGGTAATTTACTCAAATTTAATTTTACAGAAAAATACAGCAGAAGCGAAAATCCAAGCAAAAACTGGAAGAATTCAGCCCGAGAACGGGTAGCTGTGTCAACTCGAAATGGCTCGACAAGGAGCTCATTTGTTCAAGAGTTTCCAGTCACAACATCACCAAGCACCGCTTAATGAGGCTGGGCAATTTCAAGAAAGTGTGGTTGGTACGAAAGAAATTATTCAAGGATGAAACTAAGGTCGCGACACCAATCTGAGGCTGTTGATGAAGCCACAAAGGAAGTTGTCAGAGAGAAATGAGGCTGCAAATCTCAAGGCTTCAATGAAAACCTTATTCTAAATCACGACGTGTACTCTCAGGTCGACATGGAACCCAATCGAGTCACAACAAGGAGATCCGAGGCTGCAAACTATGCGAGAGTCGAGAATCAGAACAAGGTCGCAACCCAATATCGAGGTCGCGACAGAAACCTTGTCGAGCTGCCGGTCCCGCCAGGAAATCAAGTCAGAACCACCGTGTTATTCATGACCCCAAGTGAGGTCGTGACCAATCACTGAGGTCGCGACCTAAAGAAACACTAAACATTACAAAGCCATGTCGCAACCTAATATTGAGGTCGTAACATGAAACCTCGCCAACGAAGTCTTTACCAAGCAAATGGAAGTTACGACCACTTATTCAGTCAAGAACCTTAAAGGAGGTCGCGACCAATGACCAGCTTCACCCGAATACACACTGAGCATCAACATCCAGGTCGCAATTATGTTTAAAGCAACTGAGACAACCTGCAACAAGAAAGGAGTAACGTGAGGTCACAACGTCATATTGAGGTCACGACCGGTTTAAAGGCAAGGGGCTATCAAAAGCAATCACGACAAATTATTGAGGTCACAACCTAAATTCCTAACATACTACGTATGACTTAGAAAGGAGGTCAGAACCCGAAAAAGAAAGTCACGACCTGAGGTGAGGCAGTAGAAACAGAAATGTGGTCGCAACCTAAAACTGAGGTCGCGACATGCAGTGCAGCAAGGAAAGGAAGTCCTAACTCATAACTAAAGTGGTGACAACTAAAAGGAGGTTGCAACCTAAAATCGTCGCGGACTCGTAATTGTAGCGCAGGAACGACAACGGTGGTTAGCGACGGAGACTACTTCGCCGCGACATCAATTCTTGAGAACAATCGGAAATAAAGAGGTCGCGACCACAATCGAGGTCGCGGACCACTAATCAACGGTCGCAAGAAACCTGGTCGCAACCTAAGAAACCTAGTCAGAATCGAATCGAGCAGATAGCGTGGAATCCGTAGCGACATCAACCCGAGGTCGCGACCGAGATGCATAATCCGAGCTTTTTCTTCGGGAATTTACTTGATTCAGGCATTCGCCCATTTTCTTCGACGCATATAAATAGACAAAGGTTAGAATAGTAAAGTAATCCCTAACTTTTCTTACTCTACATCGAGAACTCGGAGAGAAGAAGGTTCATTGTATAGTTTGTGAGTAGATTTTCTTTTCTTTTCTTTTCTTTTTCTTTATTTTCTTATCTTTTCAGACCGAATCGGCGAATCGTGCGTAAACGATCAAGCCGGGATTTTATTTATGTTATTTTTCTACCACGCTCGAAAATCAGGAAATCTGCATAAAATTTCGAATTCATTTCTTCCTCATTAATTGCGACACAAAGGAATGTACTGACGATGCTCCATCATAATTGTGATGCAAGAATTAGAATGCAATCTCACTGATTCGATTGCATCATAGGTTGCGCCTTTTCTCGCAAAACTGAGAGAATTATTCGCAGGATTTATTTACTCGGTGTTGTTTTCGAAATCTATAAGTCACGGCAGTACCGGTCACGCTTAAGGAGGTATCTTGCTCGATTCAGGATGCTCTCGGCTGCGGACACGTAGTCGAGATTCCCGAGAGCCGAGCATTCACTTATGGGTATGTTAGACTACCAATGATGAACTGCTGAGCTCTGAAATTTCATTTTGATAAATTCCCCATTCGCTCATAATTGAAGTTGGAGGGGATCATTTAACAATATAAATAATCAGAGAGTTCACCTCAATCTAAAGGGAAGCTCCCAACCCTGTGTTAGCTGAGATCTAATCAAGGGAAAGGAAGAACCAATAGATCTAAAGGATGAGCCACCAATTAAGTGGTAGAACTTTTGCAAAAATCCTGAGAAGGAAAGCAAAAGATCCAGTCATCAAGAAATGGGTGTGAAGTATTGAGAAAGAAAAATACCCGCATCTCGCAAGAAGATCGAATACAAGTAGCCGGTTCGATTCGACTTCGAGAGAAGCAAGGGCTTCTAACTGCTGAATATGGAGAAACTAACCCAACATTTAGGCACCCTGACAAATCCGCATCCATCATAAAATAGAGCAATGTAATTTCGTAGGAATTGGACTGCTTATTGTAATTCTTTGATAGTTTTTGCCACACAAAAATAATTGGTCCAAGATTTTGTTTTTATATTATTGGTTTGTTGTTATTTCAGTTTATATTTTTAGTTAATAGTCTAGATCTTTATTTTTCTAGATAAAACTTTCATTATTAGTTTTTAGTCCAAATAGCATAGAACTTCAAGATTAGTTGATTTCAAATTCTTAATAATCTCTATGGAATGATACCTGACTTACATTCGATTTTTACTGGATGACATGTGCACTTGCAAAGGTCATCAGACTCCATTTTTAAAATCCTGAACAACAAGAAAGGTTTATTTAATCAAGCAAGTTTATCCAAAGTGACATGGTTGCAAGAGAAGTGTAAGGCTCTTGTAACTATGTGAATTTGAGGGGTTTTTAGTATATATGGAAAAAGGCAAACATAGCTCTTCCCAAGCTGGTCACCGAGCCTCAGCCGAGATCATCGAAGGCCTCGTTAGGTTTCGTCCGTTCGATCAAATACCAGGAACAAGACTCACAACTTGCACCCCAAGCGATGAAGAGAAAGAAGGCAAAGAAGGTTAGACAGATCAAGGTTTCTATGACTAGAAGGCTTCATGGATCAGCGGACCTAATATCTAGTGAGCCTTACGAGGGGAGAGAGGATGATATGTCTAACTTCGTTGTTAGATTTTTCGCGTGGATGCGCCTGCAAGCCAAAGGGTCCAGATAGGCTGGTGTTTGCTTCAACACTTCCTCCAGGGATTTTTGCAAACCTGGATGCCCCCCGGTCCCAGAATCCATTAAAGCAATGGCTGCCAAGGTGCATCATAGCGAGGGTTTGCACATGGGCTAGCAAGCAAGGCATCGTTTTAGACCTATGCTCCAATCCATAGGCTAAGAGCCATTGCTATGTTTAATCATGCGCTAGCAGGCTAGGAGCCACAAAGATGGACTTTTGAAAGTTCCAGCAGGCTTAGAGCCACAAGTCTGACCTTTAGAAATTGCCAGTTAGTTAAGAGCCAAAAGTCTGGCCTAAGAAAGGGCAAACAGGCTTAAAGCCAAAAGTTGGCCTTAAGAAAGAGCCAGAAGGCTTAGAGCAACAAGTCTAGCCTTTTAAAAGTGCCAGCAGGCCTAGAGCCATAAGTCTGGCCTTAAGAAAAGGCCACCAGGCTTAAAGCCACACCTTTTGAAAGTGCCAGTAGCCTTAGAGCTACAAGCATGGCCTTTAAAAGTGCCACAGGGCTTAGAGCCATATGTGGCCATAAGAGCGGGCCAAAGAAATAGAGTCATAAGTCTAGCCTTGTGAAAATGCCAACCGGCTTAGAGTCGAAAGTTTGGGCATAAAGAAAGGCCACAGGCTAGAGTAATAAGTCCGGCCTTAAAAGGGTCAAGAAGTTAAGAGTCACGAGAATGGCCTTTTGAAAGTGCCAGCAGGCTTAGAGCTACAAGTATGACATTTTGAGAGTGCCAACAGGCATAGAGCCACAAGTTTGGCCTTAAGAAAGGGCCACAGCTTTGTGAGCCACAAGTCTCGACCTTTGAGCGCAGTTAAATCCACAAGTCTAGACTTTGAAAGTGTCACAAAGCCAGAGCCACAAGTCCTGAATTTAGAAAGTGCCACAGTTTAGAGCCGGTTCCGGCATGAAAGGCCAGATACTTAGAGCCACAAGTTTAGCCTTAAGAAAGGGCTAATAAGCTTAGAGCCACAAGGCTAGACTTTTAAAAGTGCCAGTAGGCTTAGAGCCACAAGTCTTGCCTTTGAAAGTGCCGCAGGCTTGTGAGCCACAAGTACGGGCCTAAGAAATGGCCACAGACTTGAAGCCACAAGTTCTGGCTTCGAAAGGCCAAGAAGCTTTTAGATCCACAAGTTCGACTTTAGAAACCGCAGTTTACCTAAGAGCCAAAAGTGTGGTGGCGAAGAAAGGGGCCGCCAGGATTGTGAGTCACCAACCGCCTCAAGAAAGGGTGAGTAGCGCAGCCATACAATTTCGCCTGAAGTGTCGCAGACTTAGCCACAAGCTCAGCTCATGCCAGCAGGCTAGAGCCACAAGTATGGCCTTATGAAAGTGCCAAGAAGCTTAGAGCAACAATTTGGCCTTAAGAAAGGACCACAATAGGCTTAGAGCCTGCTCATTTTTGAAAGTACTAATGCTTGGGGAGCATGTCTTGCCTTTTTGAAAGTGCCAAAAGGCTTAGAGCCATAAGTTTGGCCTTAAAAAAGGACCAGTAGGCTTGGAACCACAAGTTCGGCCTTTTGAAAGTGCCAACGGGCTTAGAGCCACAAGTCTGGCCTTTTGAAAGTGCGAGCAGGCTAAGAGCTACAAGTCTAGCCTTTTGAAAGTGCCAACAGACTTAAAGCCACAAGTTTGGCCTTAAGAAAGGACAAGTAGGCTTAAAAGCCACAAGTCTCGTCTTTGAAAGTGCCAATGTGCTTAGAGCCATAAGTTTGACTCCAAGAAAGGGTGAGAAGGCTTAGAGCCATAAGTCCGCCTTGAAAGTGCCAACCTGGCCAGAGCTACAAGCATGGCCTTTAAAAGTGCCGCTTTAGCTTGTAGCCAGAAGTGTGGCATGAAAAAGCCAATAGGCGTAGTCAAGTATGGCCTAAGAAAGGGTGAGCAGCTTAGGAGCCATAAGTCCGTCTTGAAACAGCCAAGAGGCTTAGAGCCACATGTCCGGCCTTGAAAGTGCCACTGTGCTTCGAGCCATGTCCGCCTGAAGTGCTAACAGCTGAGCCGCAAGTTTGGCCTTAAGAAAGGACCAGTAGGCTTATAGCCACAAGTCTGGCCTTTTTAAAGTGCGAGCAGGCTTAGAGCCACAAGTCTGGCCTTTTGAAAGTGTCAACAGGCTTAGAGCCAAAAAAGTCACCTTAAGAAAGGACCGCAGGCTTGGGAAACACAAGTTCAGCATTCCGGAGTGCCGCCAGGATTGCAGCCACAAGTCTGGCCTTTTGAAAGTGCTAGTAGGCTTAGAGCCACAAGTCTGGCCTTTAGAAAGTGCGAACCGGCTTTGAGCCAAAAGTCTGGCTTGAAGAAAGGGCTAGCAGGCTTAGAGCCATAAGTCTGGCCTTAAGAAAGGGCTAACAGGCTTAAAGCCACAAGTCTTGCTTTTTAAAATTACTAGTAGGCTTAGAGCCACAAGTTCGCCTTGAAAGCCACAGTTTAGAAACATAAGTTTGACTCTAAGAAAGGGCTGAAGAAGCTTAGAGCCACATGCCCTGCCTTTAAAAGTGCTAGCAAGCTAGAGCCAAAAGTCCGCATTAAGAAAGTCTAACCGGCCAGAGCCGTAATCCGCATGGAAGAAATAGCCAACAGGCTTAGAGCCAAAAGTTTGGCCTTTACAAAGTTCGAAATGGCTTAAAGCCAGAAATCTGGCATTAAGAAAGTGCCAATCGACTGGGAGCCACAAGTCTGGCCTTAAGAAAGGGCCAGCAAGCGCTGTGAGCCAATAGTCCGGTTTAAGATAGGGCTAATGTTTAGAGATAAATGTTGGGCTACAAGAAAGGGCTAGTAGGCTTAGAGCCATGTTTGGCCTTTTAAAGTGCCGCAGTTTAAAGCCACAAACCCGTCTTAAGAAAGGGTCAAGATGCTAGAGTCACAAGGTCGCCTTTGAAAGTGCCACTAGGCTGTGAGCTACAAGTCTAGCTTCGAAGTGATTCAGTGCCACTGGGCAGTATGATTCAAATCAACATTTGTATCCCAGTTCCTCCCACGCCGTAGAGTCAAGCTACCGCAGCGATAGCGGCCCAGGGTCGAACACGTGGGATGGTTTTCATCCTGCACAAATGATTAGCATCAAGTATTTGCAACAGGAGGCTTTTGCTTGGATTTTCATTTTGTTAAAAATGCTGGGGTCGATGATCACCGACCAACTCGTAATGGTTTAAAGTGAAATGTGAAATGGCAACTCTAGTTTGGGTCACTAGCTCGATAACATGGGGTATTAAGGTGTCCTCGGGTTATTTCCTCGCATTAGGGCAAATGACCTATAGTCAAAGCCAAAACCCGATCTTTGTTTAACTATAAACCTAACCCTAGAACCACTCCTATTTGAGTCAAACCAAGTACTAAGCATTCAAAGTCCCATTCAAGCGCTTTCTAAAACCCTAGCATTAACCTCATTTCAAAGTGGTTCGTAATGGTATCTATAGTTGATGGGGTGCATCTAGCATTGGGCATGCACTCGAACCCTAAAGCATGGCAAGTATTGACCAAAGGAACAACATTAAATGGCATTAAACCCTAGTTTGGAAGGTATGGAACCATAAATGCAAAGTACTCAGATCATTTATAGCATGAGGACAACCCGCAACAACCCCCCAAAACTAGCTAGCCACCCTTCAAAGTTATGAGGCTTAGCTACATCCCTTGAGTTGTCATCCTCAAGGGGTGTGCTCATACTTAAAAATGAAAGAAAGAGGAGAGAGTAAGAGAGCAAATGAAACCCTAAAATGAAAGTCGTGAAATTGTATAGAAATGAAGTTGTTTCAAAGTTGCCTAGGTTACAAGTCGTGGGGTTTATATAGTACAACCTGGGTGTGAAACTACCAAATACCTAAAATATGAGATTACATATGGGCTAAATGATAATACATCAAAACGTGGTCGTTATGATCAAATATACAAAAATCACAAAGCAATTTCATGAAGGGGATTTCACAGATAGCTTAAAATTCGCTTAGCCTACGAAATCTCTACAGAGATAGCGAATTGGAGAAATTCTCTAGCTATCAACAAAGGGAATTTCCGTTATTACTAAATTTCACACTAGCCTAGCGAAATTCTCAGGGAGAGATAGCTTTAACCAAGTATTTTCGCTAGGAACAAGAGTTTTCGGCTTAGATAGCTAAATTTCCTCGCTATCTAAAATCCCACTTCGCTAGGATTGCGAAATTTTGCCATGATTGCGAATTCGCAATCCCAAATAAATTCGCAATCATAGCGAAAAATCCCGGGATCGCTGCTTTGCTCACACGTATCTCACCGGGATCTATGCATTCTCCTTCCTTCAAAATCCACTTCAAATTCCTTCATTTTGATGGTTGAAAACATCGTGATTCTCAAGATTCCTGCACGTATCTTTACGCGACTTGAACTAAATGACCGAGGGTACTCAAAGACCTCGCAAAATCACCCGCCAAAAACAAGCTCGAAATGGCATCATGAACTATGACTTGCACACATCAATCGTTTAATTGACATGATTAGCGCAAAGCACTCAAAACCTATCTTGGATAGTGGCTCAAAATAGCACTGTAAGCACTAATCACACCCTCGCAACCGACACATTGCTAGTCCTTAGCAATGCTAAAAAACAAAAATGGGATGCATGCCGATTTTACAAAAAGTATATATATGGTTCAAAAGTGTATGTACGTATAAACATTACCTTAAAATGAAACAATTACACCTGTTAGAAAAACCGACATAAGAGTATCGTAAACCATATAAGAACAAGTCTTAGGTCAACATCGGATCCAAGGAAATCAACTGGAATTTCCACCAAAATCTAATGATTCCTAATGTAACCAGATTGAGCCAATAAATTGCAATTATTCCCTCTCTCCCCAACCTAGCTACCGCCATGACCTTAACCTGGTCGACCAACCTAAATAGATTAGTACACCTTACTTTCTTTATTCGACTACATCAGGGTGCAATGCCAAAAACCCACTTCACCAAAGTCCGTGTAACTGGGGTCCACCGATGACTCCCCAACCAATTAAGGTTTGTGGCATCAAGCCAAAGGATCACTGACCACAAACTCAGCAGTGCTTCACCCCTGACCAATGATTTCAGAATCGAGCACCTGCCAACACGCAACCCACCGATTCACCCGTGTAACGAACACTCAAGTCGATGACTCCCAACCAATTAAGACTTAGGCATCTAAGCCTAAAGGCTTTCGCCATATAAATTTCTGATCGTATTCTGTTTCAAGGCAAAGCTGGCCACGCTTTTATTTTCTTTTTCTTCTTTTCTTTTTCTTTCGCTTTTCTTTCCTCTTGGAAGACTACATCGTCTCATACATTGGTAAAACTAACCTATTATATCGCCAACAAGCTCAAGGCCTGGCTTGCAGTGAAGAGGTACATAATTTCACAAAATTTATCGTACAACTGGGTGTGCAGAATTAGCTAGTGGGAATGTTCAAGTTGAAAACGCTTAAACTTCAATGGACCAAAATCAATCATGCATGGAATTGTCTCTAGCATTAAGGTAACAATAGGTTTCAATTTCTCCAATTAGTGAAATTCAATTGTTCACTAAAAGCAATTCAACGGTCTAAATTGAAAGAAAAAAAGTAGATAATAAAATAAAGACACAAAAGTACTTTCAGACAATTATAGTAAATCAGAAATAGTGTCAGAAAAGCTTTTTTGATATAACCAAATGGCTAATACAAGAAATACAACTAAACATACAAATATCACGCTCACTATTGGCTAATACATGAATCCTAAACAAAATCGGCAGAAAGGCTTGATAATGCGAAAAACTATACAAAACATAACAGAAGACACTCCTACCTCTAACTTTTCCTCCCAGTAAGAGCATAGACATGTAATAGTGATAGGAAAGTTAGAGATATGAGTGTGACCACCTCAATCTCGTGGTGGTGGTGGATCCGAAGTCATTGCTAGGCCAAAGATGTTCAAGATGCGCCGGTCAATGTCACATCTCTATGGTCAAGAACATGCGAGACCGAGATGACTAAGGACGCTTCGAGCATGGTATGACACTGCCTCTAAAGTGGTCTCTGGCCGAGTCAACCTCGATCCATCGATGCTCAGGTGGAAGCTAACGAATCGCATAACATCTATAACACCGCTATCTCCCGGCATCGACATGAACGATCCGAGGAGTGCCGTGGTCAGATATGATGGGCCTGGAGTGTCGCCAGGATCTGTGGTCAAGCGTTAAAAGTGGGAGTGAGAGATGGAGGAGATATATCCGCACTCGGACTCTCTCCATCTCGACCTCGTGAGCATGCACATCTCTCCTTTGTGAGTCCTCGCTTCCTCGTCCACTTGGTCCCGTTGTTGGAGAAGAAAAGAAATAGTATCACCGCGTCGCTCCATAGTCGTGGACTCGAGGCATCCGATCCTCCTCTCAACCGGGCTCCTCCGAAAGCCCAAGTGCTCCAGACATGGCTCGCCAGCCGGTGCATCAATAAGGGCAGACTCTCCGCCGAGCCAGCCTTGGACCTTATCTTCGAAATGTAGTAATGCGGTCATCACTCAACTCGTAGGGGACTGAACCAGCACCCTCCGAGATCCAAGATGCAGCCCGAGGATTTGCCCCCCCACGCCGGACGCAGCCACGCACGGAAGAGGTCGGTCCGAGCGTATGATCAATAAGAAGCATCTAAGGCGAGCCGCCCGACAGATGGGTCCGGGCAAAGGTGTCTCGGCAAGACCGCGATCATCTCTTCTCGAGCTTCCGCTGAGGCCAATCTCGGAGCAACTCTGCACTGGCTCGCACCGTGTCGTGCCCACGTACCGAGCATCCGCCGCTTCAGAACTCCTTGACATCATCGACAGCATCGACCTGAGCTCTAGCGACCTTGCTCTCGAGGTCATGGAATGGTAGGAACTGTAGTACCAACGGGGATGGTGAATCGCCAAGGCCATGAATGGCGTAAGTGAGTAATGCTCATCGGGCCGCATGGAATTCCTGAACCGGGATCGAACGCCGGACGTCGTAATAAGACTCCATGGAAGTCTCTAGCGTGAGTCCGACGCCCCGGATAGTGCCCGGGACGATCAAGGGTCATTTAACTGAAAAGCGATGACCGAGGCGACAGAGGTATCCTTCATCACGCAAGGGCGGTGCTTCCGCCGCCTGCATGATGATGACTCCGGCCTAGCACGGGCCCGCGGAAGGGCCGCCCTCTTGGACTTCCTCTATGGCACGGGGAAGGGGCCCGGTCCCATCCGGTCTGATATCTCCCGAACCCCGAGGCTCCCAGGACTACCGGGACCGAGCCGGAACCTGAGCCCGCTCCTCCCGCCGGAGCCACCGACCGGCTCAAAGGGACTCCACTGCGCGACCATGGCCGTAGTGGAAAAGGACATGTGGGCAGCTCGACCGTAGACCAGGCACTAACGACCGTGGGAATGACTAGTGACCGACCTGAGTGGCACTCGATGTGGCACAAAGAAGGCTACAGCTAGGCTAGGTCGTGGCACAGACGCACCAACCGAGGCTCACACCACAGACCGAGGCACACCGGCAGTTGGGGCAGACCGACTAGAGCTCGGCGGGTGCGCAAGTGGTGGCTTCGGGGCCTAGGCAAAGCAGTGGCTCAGGCACGGACAGTGGTGGTGGCAAATGCACAACGAGGTCAAGTAATCGGTGTGTGCGTGAAGTCAAGGCCGGCAACCCGGAGGCTCGTGGCCTCTACTGGCAAAACCAGGCTCACTGGACACTAGCGCCCGGGGTGGGGTGATAAGACCAAAAGCCCCTTTCTCCCCTCCATTTATAGCTTAGGCACTGAAGAGTCACCATTTCGCTATTTTAGCTTAAATTCATCCATAATCCGTCTGACCTCGCAATTAAAAAATCATTTATTTAGCCAGCCAAAAACAACACAAAAGAAAACAAAATAAATATTATTTCAATAAAAACCTAAAAAAAAAAACAAAAAAATACTTAACTTAATCTACTTAAAAAGGAAAACTGCAAATCGGGAAACTACTAAAATAGCCAAGAAAATGGAAATCGACCAATTAAAATAAAACTAAAACTATCGAAATAGCAATTTGGTTTCGTGAGATACCAAACCAGCCCAATTTCAATCGAATTACTCACGGAGGTGGTCATGAGAAGGATTCCCAACCCCAAAGAAATGCCTATGCCGATGCCTTGATGCTTGATTTCCATTGTTGAATCAAGTTTTCACCGGTTGAATTCGGGCCGACCAAATTCTCTCATAGCGCTATTGATGGCAATTCCCAAACAATCGTCACCTTGGTTGGCTATTTTTGTACCCATGGACAAGCTATTTCCTTAACTCCGATCAATCGAGCGTACTTCATTGTTTCTTCCACTTCACCTTCCAATGATTCAGGCTTGTGACTAAGTGAAAGATATTCAGCTCCAATGTCATGTTAACAAATGTGAGCTGCATGACTCTATTTCGGCAATTGATGATTGCATTGGCAGTGGCCAGAAATGGTCTTCCCATGATAAGTACATGATTGGGCCCATTTGCCAATGGCTCGTGTCGCACTACAAAAGCTCCACTGGTAGAATTTGTCTACCTTCACCAACACATCTCAACTATTCTTTAGGGGAATTTTACCGATCGATCGGCCAATGATAGAGTGATGTTGGTAGGTTTAGTTCTCCCAAACCTAATCGCTTATACACGAGTATAGCAATAGGTTTACACCGGCTCCTAAATCTAGCGTTGCTTTTATGCAAGTCCCACCAACAAAGCACCAAATTGTGGGAGATCCTGGATCCTTGTATTTGACTGGGTTCTTGCTTTGGATTATGGCACTGACTTGCTCAGTTAAAAATGCCTTTTTCTTAATGCCCAACCCCTTTTGATTGTACAAAGATCCTTCCTTAAAATTCTCAGATAGGTAGGACTTGCTTGATGATGTCCAAGAGGTATGTTGACCTTTCACCGCTCTTAGACTTCTGTAGGATGCCCGCCTCGCTGGGATGCCTTCGCTTCTAGTGCCTGGGAAATGGAGGTGGCATGCGTGCTTCATTGAGTCCTCTCCTTCAGAAAACGTGTTATGGATCCAATTCTTCTCTTTTTTGGCTCTCAACTCCGGCTTAGTATCGGGCCGATCAACCTCTTTCCACTCCTCAGGTGATTATAAATTTCGACCTCATCCATTCCTGAATTGCTTCGATGAACCTACCTCACACTCCCTTCGATTTGGCGTTGTTCGGGGAAGGAACCTTCCTATCTCCGCACCCGTAATATTGCTGATCTCAGGATTGAATACATCGCAAGTTGTCTATTTTCCGATTAAGATTTCCTCTCAAGCCCATCTATTTTCTGCTAAGTGTGCTCTCTTACAAGATCAACCTTTTCAGGCTAATCAGGCATTGATCCCTTTTTGTTTCTTCCACAGTTGCCCACCACCTTGCTCAAATTCGCACGCTTGTTCAACTCGAGAGGTGGATGATGGTGGCTGTGGTTGAGATGAGAAACCCAACTGTGGTTTGGCACCTGGGGGCACATAGCAGGGGGGATTAGGTTTCCAGGAGAGGTTAGGTGATTTTTCCACTGGAATTGTAGGTATTACCATACGCATTAGGTTGCGGGTTTGTATCGACCTACAAGATTCAGACATTCCGACACATCAAATCCTTCAATCGATTAGGCAATCGGATGATGTTCTCCCCGATTAACAAAGAGGTTGGCAAATCGATGAATGGGTCATTCAGGCAAAGGTTTTCAACATCGTCGCACTTGCTGGAGCCTCCTTCCTTCTAACTCCAATCTTTTCTAGCTAGGGTCGAAATTTTGCTTTCATTTCTATGTCCTCCGAAGTGTAAAAATTCTCCTTTGGTGGGTCAGAGGGCCTCATTTTTCTACCTCTCTCGTTTACTCATCCTAACCCTTGGAAGTTTTAATACATAACTCAAGAAATCCATGGCCTCATCCGGGTTTTTGCTCAGAAAATCACCTCCACACATGGTTTCTAGCAATTGCTTCATGGTAGGGGACATACCATTATAGAAATGATTCACTAACATCCAGGTATCGAACCCATGATGTGGACAAGCACTGATGGTATCCATGAATCTCTCCCAGCATTGGTAGAATTTCTCATTATCATAGGCCGAGTAAGTGTAGATCTGCCTCTTCAAATTGTTGGTCTTTGTGGCACTGAAGAATTTCTTCAAAAATTTAGCTTGAAGATCTGCCCAACTTCTAATCGTTCTCGGCCTCAGTGAATTGAGCCAAATCTTGGCTTTGTCTCGAGCCGTTGGAAATACTTCGCCTTTGAGCAAATCCATCGCTTATACCTTCCTCGAAGGTAGTGCATACCTCCTCAAAATCCCGTATGTGAATATGGATTTTTCATTCTCCATACCATGAAAAGTGGCTAGGCACTAAGTAGGGTCTCACTGCCACATCTTTAGCAGGAGGTATGATGCGGTGAAGGGAGCACTAACTTAGAGGGTGTATATGGTCCTCATCGACCGTAAGCTATCGGATTCACCGGTACCCGGCCAAATTTTGTCGCTCGTGCAGAGGATCCATATTTTCACTGTGTACACTGACTTCACAACTTTGTTCAACTGGTGTACTGATTCTTTGCAGTCTACCTGAATTGTCTCTATCCCACTGGTGCATACACACCTGTTACACCAAATTAGACACAACAAAGAACACAAGCAAACTTGCCCAAAGGTCAGTGTTAGTTAAAACAAAACCCGATCGCAAGAAATAAAAATGAAGGCAGCTGACTCATGAAGAAAACTTCATAGCCTCGCACTTAATTCGTGTGTGTGTGCTGACTAAAAGGTCACCAACACTTTGTAACGTGATTACAAGTACACATCAACTCCTCATATCGTAGTTTGGCACCATCACAAGAATCCGCGCCATTTGATTTGTGCCACTTCGCAGGGTGATTCTAATCAATATTTGCATCCTGTCTTCCCATCGCGTAGTCAAGCTACCGCAAGCAAAGATAGCGGTTCAGGTCGAACACAGGATGGGTTTTCATCCCACAAATGATTAGCATCGCGTTTCTGGAAAATGGGATGCAGGCTTTTGTTTGGATTTTCGGATTAAAAACAGCTGGGCTGTATGATCACCGATCAACTATAATGGTTTAAAGTGAAATGTGAAATGGTAACTTTGAAGGCTCACTAGCTCGACAACACGGGGTATTAAGGTGTCCTCGGGTTATTTCCTCGCATTAGGGCAAATGACCTATAGTCAAAGCCAAAACTACCTGTTTAACTATAAACCTAACCCTAGAACCACTCCTATTTGAGTCAAACCAAGTACTAAGCATTCAAAGTCCCATTCAGTTTTAAAACCCTAGCATTTAACCTCATTTCGCTCGTAATGCATCTAAAGGATGTCAAGGCATCTAGCATTGCTGCATCAACCCTAAAGCATGACAAGTATCAATTAAATAACAATGATTAAATGGCATTAAACCCCTAGTTTGGAAGGTATGGAACCATAAATGCAAAGATCAGATCATTTATAGCATGAGGACAACCCTGCACAACCCCAAAACCAAGCTAGCCACCCTCATCTTCAGCTATGAGGCTTAGCCGCGATCCCTTGAGTCATTATCCTCAAGGGGTTTGTTTGGCAGCCTAGAAAATGAAAAGAAAGAGGGAGAGAGAAGAGAGCAATGAAACCCTAAAATGAAAGCTGCAGAAATTGTGGCAGAAATGAAAGTTGCTTCCAAAGTTGCCTAGGGTTACAAGTTTTCCGGGGTTTATAATAACCTAAAGTGTGAAACTACCAAAATACCCAAATATGAGATTACATATGGCCAAAATGGTAATACATCAAAATGTGGTCGTTTAGGATCAAATATACAAAAATCACAGGGTAGCACTTTTACTATGTGGGGATTCGTTATATATTAAAATTTCGCTAGTATAGAGAAATTTTCCTAGCCTAGCGAAATTCTACAGAGATAGCGAAATTGAGAAATTTCGCTATCAACATGGACCTCGCTAGCCTAGCTAAATTTCGAGAGACAGCTTAAACCAGGTATTCTTCGTCAGGAACGCAGTTTCGCTAGAGCTAGCTAAATTTCGCATCTGTGGCTCCCACTCAGATCAGTAAATTCACTATGATTTAAATTTTCGCAATCCCAAATTAAATTTTTCGCAATCATAGCGAAATTCCCGATCGCCCGTTTTGCCCACCGCATCTCACTACATCTATGCATTCTCCTTCTTCAAAATCCACTTCAAATTCTTCATTTTGGCGACAAAACATCGTGGATTCCCAAAGATTCGCACGATCTTTACGTCGACTTGAACTAAATGACCGAGGTACTCAAAGACCCCGCAAAATCACCAAAAAACAAGCTCGAAATGGCATCAAATGAACCTGGCGGACTCCGCACACATCAATCAAGACTGAGATGATTAGTGCGAAAAAGCACTCAAAACCTATCTTGGATAGGCTCAATAGCACTCGGGCACTAATCGTAAAGTGCAAGCTCACGAGCAATAAGTCTTTCCTTAGAAAGTGCGTGTTTCGGCCAGAGCCAAAAGCGTGGTACGAAGAAAGTACAGCGTGCCAGAGTCAAAAGTTTGGCCTCAAGAAAGGGTGAGCAGGCTTAGAGCCATAAGTCTGGCCTTTTGAAAGTGTCAGTAGGCTGAAAGCCATGTCTGGCCTTGAAAATGCCAACAAAGCTTAAAGCTACAAGTCCGTCTCAGTGCCAACCCGGCTTAGAGTCACAAGTTTGGCCTTAAGAAAGGGCCAACAGGCTTAGAGCCACAAGTCTGGCCTTTGAAAGTGCCAACAGGCTTAGAGCCACAAGTCTGGCCTTGAAAGTGCCAAAGGCTTAGAGCCGTGCTTGGCTTTAAGAAAGGGCTAGTAGGCCTGAGCCACAAGTCCGACATTTCTCAGTACACGGCCAGAGCCACAAGTCTGGCCTTTTGAAAGTGCCAGCAGGCTTAGAGCTACAAGTCTGGCCTTTTGAAAGTGCCAACAAGCTTAGAGCCACAAGTTTGGCCTTAATAAAGGACTAGTAGGCTTAAAGCCACAAGTCTGGCCTTGAAAGTGCCACCGTGCTTAAAGCCACAAGTCTCAGCCCCAAGAAGCATACTTAGATCCATAAGTCTTGTCTCGAGCTAATAGGCTTAGAGTCCCAAGCTCTAGCCTTTTGAAAGTAACAGCAGGCTTTAGAGTCAGGCCTGACCTTTGAAAGTGCCACAAAGCCAGAGCCACAAGTTTGGCCTTAAGAAAGGACTAGTAGGCTTAAAGCCACAAGTCCTGCCTTGAAAGTGCCAATAGCTTGTGAGCCAAAAGTTTGGCCTAAGAAAGGGTGAGAAGGCTTAGAGCCATAGTTTGACCTTGAAAGTGCCAACAAGCTAGAGCCACAAGTTTGGCCTTAAGAAAAGACCAGTAGGCTTAGAGACACAAGTTTGGCCTTTAAAATTGCTAGTCTAAGCCAGAGCGTGTTGAGGTGAAGGAAAAAAGGCCACAGGCTTAGAGTCATGGCCTTGTGTGAAAGAAGTGCAGTGCCAGAGCCATAAGTCTGGCCTTTTGAAAGAGCCAGTAGGCTTGGAGCCACAAGTCTTACCTTTTGAAAGTGTCAGCAGGCTTTGAGGTACAAGTCTGACCTTTTGAAAGTGCCAAGAGGCTTAGAGCCACAAGTTTGGCTTTAAGAAAGGACCAGTAGGCTTAGAGCCAAGAGTCTGGCCTTTTTAAATTGCGAGCTGGCTTAGAGTCACAAGTCTGGCCTTTTGAAAGTGTCAACAGGCTTAGAGCCATAAGTTTTGCCTTTAAGAGTGACCAGGCTTAGAGCCACAAGTCTAGCCTTTGGAAAGTGCCAAGAGGCATAACCACAAGTCCGGCCTTTGAGTGCAAGAGGCTTAGAGCCACAAGTTCGCCTTTAGAAAGTGCGACCGGCTTGAGCCGTAAGTCCGGTCAAGAAAGGGCTAAGAAGCCAGAGCCATAAGTTTGGCCTTAAGAAAGGGCTAACATGCTTAAAACTACAAGTCTTGCTTTTTAAAATTGCTAGTAGGCTTAGAGCCACAAGTCCGGGCCTTGAAAGTGCTAAAGAGGCTGTGAGCCAAGTTTGGCCTTAAGAAAGGGCCAACAAGCTTGAAGCCACATGTCTGGCCTTTTAAAAGTGTTAGCAAGCTTATAGCCAAAAGTCTAGCATTAAGAAACCTCCAACGGCTTAGAGCCAGAAGTCTGGCATGAAGAAAGGGCCAATAGGCTTAAAGCCAAAAGTTTGGCCTTTACAAAGTGCGAAACGGCTTAGAGCCAGAAATCTAACATTAAGAAAGTGCCAACCGGCTTTATGCCAGAAGTATGGCATGAAGAAAGGGCTAGCAGCCTGGGAGCCATGTTCCGGTCTTACGAAGGGCCACCAGCGGGGCCACAAGTCTTGTTTTCAAAAATTCCCAGAGGCTTCAGACACAAGTCCGGTCTCAAAGTGCCGCAGCTAGAGCCACAGTTTGGCCTTAAGAAAGGCCAAAGAAGCTGGGAGCCACATGTCCGCCTTTTAAAAGCGCTAACAAAGCTTAGAGCCAAAAGTCCGCATTAAGAAAGCTCCAATGGGCCTAGAGCCTAATTTGCATGAAGAAAGGGCCAAACAGATTAGGAGGCCAAAAGTTCGTCTTTACAAAGTGCCAAACACCAGAGCCGTAACCGACATTAAGAAAGTGCTAGCCGATTGGGGGCCATAAGTTTGGCCTTAAGAAAGGGCCAGCGTGCATAGAGTCAGTAGTTATTTTAAGATAGGGCCAACAGACTTATAGATATATGTCTGGCCGTAAGAAAGGGCTAGTAGGCTTGTGAGTCACAAGTCCGGCCTTTTAAAGTGCTAATGCTTGGGAGCCACAAGTCCGCCTTAAGAAAGGGCCACCGTGCTTAGAGCCACAAGGTTGGCCTTTGAAAGAGCCATTAGCTTAACCACAAGTCTCCGGCCTTTGAAAAAGCACACCTTAGAGCCATAAGTCCGTCTTTGAAAGTGTCGCAGGCTTAGAGACACAAGTACGTCTTTGAAAAGAAGTTTAGACCTACAAGTCTGGCCTTTTGAAAGTGCCAACCAGGTGGGAGCCTTAAGTTTGGCCTTAAGAAAGTGCCAATAGGCTTAGAGCCACAAGTCCGCCTGAAGCGCCAAGCAGGCTTAGAGCCACAAGTCTGGCCTTTTGAAGTACCAAAAGGCTTAGAGCCAAAAGTTTGACCTTAAGAAAGGACTAGTAGGCTTGGAGCCACAAGTCTGGCCTTCTCTTTGAAAGTGCCTAAGCAGGGCTTAGAGCCACAAGTCCACCTTGAAAGTACCAAAAGGCCAGAGCCAAAAGCTCACCCAAGAAAGGACTAGTAGGCTCTGGAGCCACAAGTCCGGCCTAAAGTTCCAAGCCACAGAGCCACAAGTCTAGCCTTTGAAAGTACCAGCCAGCTTAAGCTACATGTCCGGCCTTTGAAAGTGCCAACAGCTTAGAGCGCCAAGTTTGCCCTTAATAAAGGACGAGTAGCGAAGCCACAAGTCTGGCCTTTGAAAGTGCCAACAGCTTGGGAGCCAAAAGTCCGGCCCAAGAACTGCAAGAAGGCTAGGAGCCATAGTCCGGCATTTTGAAAGTGCCAACAAAGCTAGGAGCCGCAAGTTTAAGCCAGCAACAAAGAAGCTCGTGAGCCACAGTTTTGTCTTTGAAAGTGCCACAGGCTGAGCCACAGTTTGGCCTTAAGAAGACCAGGCTTGAGCCACAAGTCCGGCCTTTAGAAAGTGCCGCCGACCAGAGCCGAAGTGTGGTACAAGGCTAGCTGGGCTTAAAGTCACAAGTCTAGCCTTAAGAAAGGTGAGCGTGCTTGAGCCAAAAGTCCGGGCTTCAAGAAAGGGCTGTATGAAGCCAGAGCCATAAGTCCGCCCCTTTGAAAGTGACAACAAAGCCTGAGCCGCTGTCCGTCTCAAAGTGCCAATGTGTTTAGATCCACAAGTTTTGGCCTTAAGAAAGACTGAAGAGGCTTGTGAGCCACAAGTCCAGCTCTTTGAGAGTGCGAAAGGTGCCAGAGCCGCAAGTCCGGCCCGGTTGGAAAGTGGCACAGGCCAGTGGCCAAGTTTTGCTCTTAAAAGACTACAGGCTTGGCCGCCACAAGTCCGACCTTTGGAAAGTTCTAGCAGCTTGTGAGCCACAAGTCTAGCCTCGAAAGTGCCACTAGGCTTAGAGCCACAAGTCTGGCTCGAGAAAGTGCCAACCGCCTGAGCCGGTCCGGGCATGAAGAAAGGGCGACACCAGAGCCACAAGTCCGGCCTTAAGAAAGGGCCAATGTGCTTAAAGCTCACAAGTCTGCCAAAAATTTAGTAGGCTTGAGAGACACAAGTCCGCCTTTGAAAGTGTTACAGGCTTAGAGCCACAAGCTCGCCTACGAAAGGGGGATGATAGCAAAGCAGAGCCATAAGTCTGGTATTAAGAAAGCTCCAACTGGCTCAGAGCTAGAAGTCTGGCATGAAGAAAGGGCCAACAGGCTTAGAGCCATAAGTTTGGCCTTTACAAAGTGCCAAACGGCTTAGAGCCAGAAATCTGGCATTAAGAAAGAGCCAATCGACTGGGAGCCACAAGTCCGGCCTTAAGAAAGGGCCAGTAAGCTTAGAGATAGTAGTCTGGCCTTAAGATAGGGCCAACTGGCTTAGAAATAGAAGTCTGGCCGTAAGAAAGGGCTAGTAGGCTTAGAGCCACAAGTTTGGCCTTTTTAAAGTGCCAGTAGGCTTAGAGCCACAAGTCTGGTCTAAAGAAAGGGTCAGCAGGCTTAGAGCCACAACGTTGGCCTTTTGAAAGTGACATTAGGCTTAGAGCCACAAGTCTAGCCTTTTTAAAGCGCCAGCAGGCTTAGAGCCACAAGGTTGGCCTTTTGAAAGTGACATTAGGCTTAGAGCCACAAGTCTAGCCTTTTTAAAGCGCCAGCAGGCTTAGAGCCACAAGGTTGGCCTTTTGAAAGTGCCATTAGGCTTAGAGCCACAAGTCTGGCCTTTTGAAAGTGCTAGTCGGCTTAGAGCCATAAATTTGGCCTTTAGAAAGTGCAAGCCGACTTAAAGCCAGAAGTGTGGCATGAAGAAAGGCCAAGAGGTTTAGGAGTCACAAGTCCGCCTCAAGAGCAAGCAGAAAGTGTGCTTTAGAGACATAAGTTTGGCCTTTTTGGAAGCAAGTAGGCTTAGAGCCACAAGTTTGGCCTCGGCGCAGGCTTAGAACCACAAGTCTAGACTTTTGAAAGTGCCAATCAGCTTAGAGCCACAAGTTTGGCCTTAAGAAAGGACCAGTAGGTTTAGAGCCACAAGTCTGGCCTTTTAAAAGTGCTAGCAGGCTTAGAGCCACAAGTCTGGCCTTCTAAAAGTGCTAGCAGGCTTAGAGCCACAAGTCTGGCCTTTTGAAAGTGCCAAAAGGCTTAGAGCTAAAAGTTTGGCCTTAAGAAAGGACCAGTAGGCTTGGAGCCACAAGTCTGGTCTTTTGAAAGTGCCAGCATGCTTAGGGTTTAGTGGGTTTGGAATCCCCTGCTTTATTACAGTTATTCTCGCTTCCTTTTCGCTTGGAACTAATACCTATATGTATAGTCACAAAAGGGTTGTGAAGAACCAATTTATTTGAATTAGTATGGTGTTTGTTGAAGTTGCTTGGAACTAGAAAATGAGCTTTTCATCAGCAAAAGGCATTGAATAAGGAGTTCAAGGAACTATATCTCAACAAGGCTCTCCTAAATTCAAGTAACACAAATAATTAAGTTCAGGCACATTCTATACATTTTCTACAAAATGGGGAAGAAAACATAGCCCTTAATAAAGAATTTTGAAAAATTAGGGCCTTATGCACATTGATATCAAACATTTGGAAACTCTAGAACATCCTTGAAGCAATCATTTCCAATGATTTGATACCGTTTTGTTGAAGAAAAAAACAAGTATGCAAGAAAAACAATTTACATTCAAACCTAAATTAGGGAAAAATCACAAGGAGAGGAGGTGAAATTCACTTTTCCAATATATGTACAATATTAGAATATTTGGCTATTAGGAAAAACCCACTAAACCTTATATTTCATCTACTCCATCTACCAATATTAGAGTATATGACTAACTTCTTGTTCATTGTTTGAATGCATTTTTATTCGTCATTTTGTTGTAAAGAACACTTAATTGAGAGTCATGTATGGCATGCAATATCTAGTTAAACAATAGGCTTATTTTCATTCTTAGATTCCTTCCTTTTTTGTAAATGTGTGATATTGAACTTGGCTCAAAAATTGACATTGAATTGTCTAGATATATTAATCAATCCCATATCAATACACTTAATAGCATGCATTCAAAATGTAATCAAGCATACATTGAACTTGAACTGACATCAATTGCATTGAACTTCAAACTTAAGACAACATACTAAAAATATTCCCCAAATATCACATTAACTCAACTAGCTCAACTATTCATCTCTTTCCCTACAACAATAACAAAGAAAACTCCTATAAAAACATAGCAATACAAATAATTTTCCTATAAACTCGACCGATCATGTCCACAATAACGAATTTTCTTCATCCTCTGCTTCTTCAGAATCGTGATGTTCTCCTTGATCAAGCTGTTGATCACCACCTTGCCCCCTAACACAATTCTAGGATCACGCCATAGAATTGACAAGGTTGTCCTACAACAAGAATACATCGCGCCTCAATGTAACATTGTATTACACTAATAACAAAAAATACAAAATGGGAAACACTTGTCAATTAGGACATGCAAAATTCTGGGGTTTGATTTTGAATCAAAATAAGGGAAGAACAAATTCTAGGGTTTGATTTCAACTATAGAAACAAGGGAGAACGGAAATTAGGGAAGAACAAATTCTAAATTCATTAATTTATTTTTAGGATAAGTTAGAATAAATAAATCACATGTGATGTTTTATTAAAAATATTTTGGTATGATTACACAATAGTTAATTAAAATAAAATCATAAAATTAAGGAAAAGAAAAACTAGGTCTTTTTGATGACGCCGATATATCCAAGACTACATTCAACCTCCCAAACATATATAAATAACATTAGAATTTGTCTTAATATTTTATTATATATTATTAAAATTTATCATCAAGTAGATGAAAATGATAAATGATAGCTCCATTGATAATGATCTTGGGCATTGTCATATATGAGATGTATCAAGAGAGCAAAATTAACAACTAAAATCCATGCATGGTTTATCGACCAAATATACTCATAACATAATTAAACAATTTATAAAAATAAAAAATAACACAACTATATAAATTAAAAATATTGAAATAAAAATTTGTCCACAAAATCAATATCCACACCTTTATGTTGATCTATATGCACAATATTCCACTTTACCTTCTAAGTCGATACTACTAACTTATAAAATTTGAGTATGGTTCATCCTTCTAAATTCATTAATATACTTGTAGATATGTTAGAATAAATACTCAAATGTTTTAAGAAAATTATTTTGGGATGGTTAAATAAATAATTAAAATAAAGTAAGGTCGTTTTAAAATACTCGATCGAATATATCTAATACCACATTCAACCTCCTAAGGATACAAAAATATTAGAAGTTGTTTCTATACTTTATTATTCTTATTTTTCACTAATTACAATAAATAATTTAAACTTGATAGAGTAAATGAAAAGAGAGAAGATGTACCTTGCGAGTGAAGTTGACACTAGATCTGTCTTGAATTTGTGTGACGCTGAGTAATCAACTTCTCCTCGTATCATCATGGCATCTGACATCAATTAGCCGGGGGCGCCCTGGCATCGTCATATATGAGATGGATCCCACAGCTTTCCACTTTGAAAGCTACCTTCTCGCCACACTCGAAAGGACCCGCAAAGAAAACCTTAAAGTTGTTCCACCCACTAGATCGATACTTGCTTGGAATCTCAATCTGAGGGAAATAGGCCACCCTTAATGCTGGATTTGATGATGATGCACTACTCTTACTGTAGTAGTGACGATCATGGGGTTCTAAATCAAAGCTCATGTATGATTTACAATATGAATTAAACATTATATTACTCATGTATTCAAATTGATCACCATGGGATATCCACAAATGAACAAGCTTGAGAACCAAATAATAAGGTAGAAGAGTATCACCATCTATCACCTCGCATATATAACCATCATCGAAAGCGGAACATGATGGCACAAAGCAAATCCCAAGAAGCTGTTATCTTCATACCAATTCCTGGGAAGCTCTATCCTTATTTCATGTCCTATATGCACATGACTTACCCACCCTAGTATTCCATGACTTCCTGGAATAACAACATTGGTGTGATGATAAAAATAGTGATGTCTTTCTGTGGATATAACTTATGTTCTATTTACAAAGTCCTGCATAAAAAGTATAGCTTTTAGGATCTCATGCCTCCATAGAAAATAAAAATTAAGTGGCATATGCAAAAATTAGTACTGAATTTGTGATTTGAAGCAATTGAGAAGATATGACCGTAGTATTGACGACTTGACAAAGTTTCAAGCATGACAACCACATTTCTATGCATCGTAAACTTTATGGAAGCTCAAGAATTTCTTCAAGCACAGGGCAGTGATTCATGGAAAGGGTATTTAGTTGAGAAAGTTGAATGATGCCAACAGGTATGCAAAATGAATATCATATCAAGCAAGACATTTAATGAAAAACAACAAGAACAGATACTCATAAATCACTAGGATTGCTCTTCCATCAGATCGCAACCACTTAAATCTAAGGTTATTGGCAACATCAAGCAGCTTCTCAAACCGCCCGCAATTTTGTAGCCTTGGATAAACAAGAAGAGCACGAAGGCATGCCGAATTACTAATGCTGTTAGGAAGAGTCTTAAGATTCTTACAATTGTTCAACTCCAACCATTCGAGACCTTTTAGATGTTCAATTGATGATGGTGGCTCTGTTATAACCACGACGTGCAAATGAAGCCTTTCTAAATGTTCCATATCCTTTATGATCTCCCCAAAACACTCTAGATTTGAACAACCATTGATAAAGATTGTTTTTAAAGATTTCAACCAACAAATGTGGCCTGAAAGACTCTTAATTTTTGCGCTTAGGCGTAAACACTAAAATATGTCGAGATGTCTTATCGAACGGGTCGCGGTTCTCGTTTATACAGCTTTTTGCAAGAGTAAGTTTTCTAAGATTTTCCATTTTCTTTTGGATCTCAGGGAACCTCTCAAAATTTGAGCAACCATGGAGATCAAGATAAGAGCCTTACACTCCAATGCTAGTTAGAGTCCCTAACGCTTCCAAAGAAAGATACTCTAAATGTTTCATATTACCTGATTCCCGGAAATTCAAGTTTGAGCAACCTGTGAGGCTAAGAGATTGAAGAGATTCCAAATATCCAAAGCTGCTTGGGAGTTCTTTAATACCACTCTCAGATAACATAAGCCATCTTAAACGTCCCATATTCACAAAAATCATATCGGGAAATTTCTCAAACTCCGAACACTTTGAGAGATCAAGTGTTTCAAGAAATATCAAGGACCCAATTGTCACACCCTCACTCATGGAGAGCCTCTCTCTTGATCATATGGAAGCAAATGACCCTATGGGGGTTTATATAAGGAGGTGGGAAGATTCTAGAGACTTGGAGAGACCTCCCTTTGCTAGAAGAATGCGAAAGATTCTAGAAGATTCCTATAGTCCACACTCCTCAGGTGGAAGAGTACTGAAGGAAGGATATTATTCTAGATTCTTCTAGAGACCTCTTGTAAATATATGTACATGGTAGAATACTCTGGAATTCTTTAGATTTGTAGAGAACCTTCAAAGGTTCTACACACTTCCATAGATGTGTATATAAGGAGGAGGTGGCTTCATTTGCAAACCACCAAGTTGAGAGCTTCTCTAAGAATTGTAAAGAGTTCTTTCTTCAATAGAGTGTTTCTTTCTTCCAAGTGTTCTCTTGAGTTTTTTTCGCTTCCAAGGCGTGGGTAGAAGCCGAGCATAGCAAGCAAGGCGAGCGGGAGGCTAACTTAGCAACATCCGAGGGGCGAGTTGTCTAAGTGCCGCACGGGAACTTAGCAGGGAGACTAAGTCCGTGACAGATGGTATCAGAGCTTGGTGGGCTCTCATATGGAGGAAGTTGTCGAGCAAGTTTAGGGAAGGAACCTTAACCCTCTCGCTAAGGGAAGGGGAAAGAAGGACAAGTCTCGTGATCCTGTCACGAGCTTGGATGACCGGGTGACTCCTACTGAGGTCGCGGCAGAAGGACACCAAGGAGGGATGGACCCAGAGCAGCATGAGAAGGTCGTGGAGGATCTCAAGGCGTAGATCCAAGACCTTCAAGAGGGGATGCAAGGCTCGCTGGTCTCGGTGGTGTCGCATGAGGAGTTTATGAAGGTGATAGACATGCTCGCAAGCTTGGAGTCAAGGGTGGAGATCTTGACCAAGCATGAAGAGGAGCTAAGGCAAGAGGTGGCCATTTATAAGATAGCACTGTCGGCTCGGGTTATGCCACTCATGAGGCACCTAGGGTGGAGGTGCCGAAGCCACACACTTTCACTAGAAAGTGGGATGCGAAGGAGTTAGATAACTATTTGTGGCACATGGAGAGGTACTTTGAGGCGATAGCACTGACTGATGAGGCAACAAAGGTGCGCACTGCTACTCTCTACCTCACCGATAATGCAACTCTATGGTGGCGTAAAAGGTTCATGGAGATAGAAAAAAGGACATGCACCATAGACACATGGGCGGACTTCAAGAGAGATCAGCTACACTTACCCGAAGATGTGGAATACATGGCACGTAAGAAGATCAAGCATCTCAAACACACGGGGTCGATCCGCGACTATGTGATAGAGTTCTCTTCCCTAATGCTTAAGGCACTGATTATGAACGAAGGATCTTCTCTTCAACTCTGCGTGACAACCTGCTGTGGATGGGCCGAAAGCAAGAGTTAAGGAGACTGGTCATGGTTTGACTCTAACTAAAAAGACATATACAAATTTATGACACTATTACCAAGGACTATTGCATAATCCTCGCAATAATGCCATGAAACTTGTTAATTATATTTTTGCAATTATACTCGATTAAAAATGGTTTCCTTAAGACTAGATAAATTTCGGTTTTGGATCCATGATTCTCGCAAGTGCACAGATCGAACAAGTAATAAAGTGGATTTAAGTCCGCATATTGATCCCACGTAGATCTCAAGAATTCTCAATCAACTACCCCGACTACTCAAGCTCTATACTATTTGGACTTAAGGATTTGCAATTGATATATTCCAAAGAACCTTGAAAATAATGAAAGAACAAAGATATGTAAACTAGGAACAAAAATGAAATGATGCTTAAACTAAAATAAAAGAAATTAAAGAATGTATCAATCAGCTTAGTTTTTTAAAGGAGCATTGGAAAATACAATTGTTGTGAAACATCAATTCCCGTGTACTACTCTATAGCTTTACTTCATGAACTTCAAATTTATAATCCTGGTCTTAAGGAAGCAGGGTAATGCCATGTGGGCTTCCTTAATGATATTTCATCATCTAATTCTTTCCTGCTTCCTCGAATGCAGGATTAGATAACTACTTTAATCCGAGTTGCCTGTTATGGGTATTTTCTTTCAATACTTCATACCCGTCATGGACTCGTAACCCTAGCTCCTAAGACATAGGCTAAGCATTGGCTTTACACTATACCGGGCTTTCTCATCCTCAAAATTGGAATGGGCCATTTCTTTCCGATTAGATCTTTGCTAACACTCCGGATTGAACTTATCGGGCTCGACCGAGGCAACTCTTTGCTCATTTTAATTGATAAGTCATTCAATCATTCCTAAGCCAAGTGAGAAGAGGATTTATCGACAGGAATTTACAGAGCCCATTAGGATCCCCAATAGGTTCGCATACCCTTCGTATATTGTTCAACACTCGAATGCCTTCTCTGTGTCACTCGTAGGGCCCTTTCATGGAAATCGTGAGCATGAAACAACTTGGTATTACGTGTATAGACACTAATATTTGAATCGGGGACATAACAATAAACAAACCAAAGAAGCATTCAAGTCCTGGGTTCAGAGACTATGATAAATTTACGCAGTAAAAGATAAATTCTAACAACAAAGAGTAAATTCAACTAAGTCGGGGTTTCTAAATTACTTCATTACACTAATCTAAGAGCTCTCAACAAAAAGAACTACCATAGATCAGAAACTAAGTTTAAATCTAAAATTTGTCTGGGACTTCAGACGACCAGCAAAGTAATTAAGAAAATAACATTCGCATTCGCCTTCAACTTCAAAACTAACATCCGCATCCGTAAATTCAAAAGAAATAACAATCTACCTAATATAATCTAAAAAATAACAAAGAAAACAAAGAAAAGAAAAAGAAAATAAACTACACAAGCCTTCTCGCTACCCGACTTCTTCGAGCCGCCAAGAGTCGTTTTTCTTCGCAGAGTTAAAACAAGGTGCATTCATGTGTGGCTCGGGAAGTCAGTCTTACTGATGCACCTATTTGTGGATTTCAAAATAATCGCCCATTTAGCTTGTTCAATGTCGCGACTCCATTTCTCGTGTCGCGACCGACTCGATGCTCGTGACCTCTTTCACGCCGCGACTTCACCGCTCGCTTATGAGTCGCCCGGCGTCGCGATTTCAATCATACGCCGCGATCACCTTTCCGCATTGAGAGTTTTGAGGTCGCTGACCAATCATACGTCGCGATTTCGCTCGCTCGTCCCAGAGTATAAGCTTTATTTGGTCATGTTTGCCTTTAACATCCATTGGATATGATGTCGCGACAAATTTAATCGACGCCGACCTTCTTTCCTTTTTAATCGATGTCGCTGACCACCGAATGACGCCGTGACTTCTTTCTTTGTAACCGATGTCAATGGATACCGACCGATGTCGCTGATTTCACCTTTCCTTCAGAGACGAGCTCTTTTTTGAGGTCGCGATTCAATCATACGTCGCTACTTCAATGTTATGCTTATGAGCTCTTTCATGCCTCGAAGCTTTTCTTTGTTGTGACTTGTTCACAAAGATCTCTCGTAGTTTGATGTCGCGACAGCAAATGATGTCGCTGACCATGATTCCCTTAGGACCGATGTCGCGACTCATCGATTGACGCCGCAGAATCCATGATATTTAGAAATGATGCCATACCACTCAAAGGACGTCGCGACTTCTTATTTAATGTACCGATGTCGCAACTACCAAGGATCGCCACCACTATTCGTTGCGAATCGATGTCACACTCATCGATCGATGTCGCGAAGATCTCGGAAGTGTTTGATGTCTCTATCTCTGCTCGAACTGTCGCGACCTCTATGTTCGCCCTCTCGAAGATCTTTTTGGTTTAACTTATTCGCCACGACCTCCATGTTCATCGCTAATCTTTCAAACTGTCGCGACCGGCGGTGTCGCGACATCATGTCTCGCTCTCTTCACACTCTGGTCGTCCCGATTTGGAGTTTCGCTACACTCGTGTTATTCTTCATAAATGTCAAGGTTTCGCACGCATCAAGTCCTTACTTTCAAAATTAGTTATGTAATTTCCCTTTACTTGGAGAAGGTTCCTGCGGGCTTTGTAGTCAGCTCCTTGTCGCGACCACGGTGGTATCACGATTTCCTTTATATCCGCTTGATGTCGTGACGCCGCAATGATGTCGACATGAACTTCTTTCATTCACCGCTTCTTTATTCTCTACCAAGTCATATTTTGTCTCCACTCTTCTTCGTGTCACGACTTCACTTATTCACTCTTCGGCTTTCTTCTTCAGCCAAATTTGTTGAGGTCGTGGACTTGGAATTGCTGAAACTACACTTTGCCGCGACTTAAGTTCCGCTTTCACTTCAAATCACGCAGCCGATTTCTTATGATTTTTGCTAAAATTTTCTTTCTCATTGTATTTCACAATTGGAATTTGATTCAATTATCAGTTTTCTACAGACAATTCATCATTATTCTCATTATAAACTCAGAAAAATGGATTAAAAATCTAATGAGTTTTGATCACCAAATTCCCCCAAACTTTGGGAATTTTTCTGTTCCTAAGCAAAGAAAAAGAAGAATGGTTGTCCTCAAACAAATAAGCTTAGAAAATTTTTAAGGACATTTTTCTGATTTATTCCACATTCTTTCTCATTCCACCCTTCTGATCTGGAATTAAGAGATATCACTATTATTTCAAATTTCAGTTTTGATGCAAGAACAAGGCCTGGTGTACTTCTATCACAAAATTTTTGATAGACTAATGTATTTAAAAATACTTTTATTCAATGTAAGTCTTGTTCTCTGTGTGTGTGCGTGTCATCAATCCTTTTCAACTTCATGTTGAATTTAGTTAATCTTTCTCGATTTTTCGACTATTTATCAAAGTCTCATACGCTGTTTGTTATCGATCTCCACTAATGTAGGTAAATTCAACTCTTCAAAATCAATGAGGTCTTTTCAGTTTCAGAATAAGCCGGGCTTAGGTACTGGTAGATAATGGAGAAATTTAGGTTGTAAATTACCCAGTTTCCATCTTATCTCTACATTGTTGCCTCCAACTTTCTCCTTTTTTTCATTTTTGTTCTTTCCCGATTCTCAATTTTAATTGTTTCCTCATTTTGAATTCTTTTTATGGAATCTCACTTTCCATATGTACTTGATTCAGGCATTCCTTTCATATTTAACTCTTTTGCCTTTATTTCTATGATTCGGACAAGGCAATGCTTCATCTTCAGCTTCTATTACCTTAGAGAACTTGGGCTAGCAACTCCATACTCGCTGGCATTAGGGTGCTAGGTGTTAAAACACCCTACGAGCTTAATTGCTCAAGGAAATAGCCATAAGACGTAACTTATTCCTTATTTCACTAGCCTTCGCTCTTTACTTTCAACCCCTTCACTAAAAATCGGGAATATTATTCCCCAAACTTGTTTCTTCCTTTATACCAAACTTCCGAACTAGAAACTGATAATTTGCCTTACCACGGTTTATTACAAGGAAGGGAATTTCGCTTTTCAATTCAAGTTGCTCTCGTCAAGAAAATAAGGTGTATTTCCGCTCAAATCGTGAACTGTAGAATATGCTAAGCATTCGTGGTAGGCTTAAAAGGCTCAAGCTGCAAGGATGGCCTCATTTCCTCGTTGGTTGTTTTCACCTAGGATTTTAAGCCAATCAATAATCAAACAAGTTCTGTGGATCATGATCTAAATCTCCGACCCCAAGATGTTCCTAATTCCCGTCAAAAGTTTCATAAGTTTTGTCGACCAATGAGTATTATTTCTTCAAGACTTGTACTTATTCACTGCCTACTTACATTATTTTAACCAAGTATTTGTTCCATCAGCAATAACCAATTTTCACTTTTATGGTAACTAAACCGAATTTAAACAAGTAACAAAGAATACCCTAATTCCTAGCTTTATTCATGCCCCGATTCAATTATTTGTGTTCAAGCTCACTTACTAGTCAAACTACTTCAACTAGTTCGCATTATGATATTTCAGCATTTCATTCTTGAACTAAATCCCAATGTTATTTTCCCAACAAGTCAAGCAAAAAGTAAAAAACACAAACTAACTACAAGCTAGCAAACATTTCCTTTTTCACAAATTTTCTTGTTTTATTAATGATGTACTACAAATGCGCTTGAGAAACAACAATCAGAAGAGGGGAAAAGAAGGATAAATCAATGGGAAGGTCTATTTTTTTCTTTTTGAGGGAGGAGCAAAAATGTTTGGGGGATCCAGATCAAGGGTAGCCAAGTTATGATTGAATTTAGGAAATTTCATTTCAGTTCTCTTCTTCTTCTTGACATTCTCCCTTTCGATCTGCTCTTCAAGGATCAATTCATTTGTGAGATCAATCTTTATATTCAGATCATCTTGTCTCGTGCTCAGTGTGTTCGTTCGCGGCATTCCATTTCAGTCATGACTTCTAAAAAATTCGGAAAGACGTTGTTAATCAAACTAAATTTCAAGCCATACTTTTCTTCGTAGGCATCCCATCATCAAGATCTCGATCCGATTCGTAAGCCACTGTGAGGGGTGAGCGGAATCAACAAAATTTGTTTCCTATAAATTTCTCCCATCGCGTAGTCAAGCCATCGCGAAGATAAATGGCTCAGGTCGAACACTGACGGGTTTTCATCCTTACCTAATGATTTGCACTGTTTGGAAATGGTGAGGCTTTCTATGATTTGTGGATTCGTTAAAAAATCAGGGATGTTGTTTGTTCAACGGTTAACCGTAAAAAGCTTAAATGAAAGTGTGAAATAGTAGTCTTGAAGGTCTGGGTCACTGAATTGACAACATGGGGTATTACGCTGTCCTCTCGTTATTTCTCGCACTGGGTGGCAAATGACATATACCAAAGCCAAAAACCGGATCTCTATTTAGCTATAAAACCTAACCCTAGAACCACTCCTACGAGTCGAACTTCAAATACTAAGCATTTAAAGTCCCATTCGGGCCTTGAAACCCCAGCATTTAACTCATTCTACTCGTCAATGATATCTAGCGATATCGGGCATCTAGTATTAAGCATGCACTGAACCCTAAAGCATGGCAAATATTGCACCAAAGAAACAACATTAAATGGAATTAAACCCTAGTTTGGAAAAGTCAAGCCATAAATGCAAGACTGCACATTCAAAGCATGAGGACAACTCGCAACAGCCCCAAAACCAAGCTAGCAACCTCATCTTCAAGGCTATGAGGCTTAGCTACATCCTCGAGTTGTCATCCTCAAGGGGTGTTTGGCAGCCAAGAAAAATGAAAGAAAGAGAGAGAGAAGAGAGCAAATAAAACCTTAAAATGAAAGCCGTGGAAAAGTGTATCAATGAAAGTCGCTTAGGTTACAAGTTTCTGGGGTTTATATATATAACCCAAAGCGGTGAAAATACTAAAACTCAAAATATGAAATTACATAAGGGTCAAATGGTAATACATCAAAACGTGGTCGCTTAGAACCAAAAATACCAAAAACACAAAAAGAATTTCACTATGCTGTGGAATTTCGCTAGCATAGCTTAAAACTCGCTAGTCTTGTGAAATTCGCCACTACCGGGAATTCTACACAGAGATAGCGAAATCAAGAAATTTCACATCAACAAAGGAATTTCTAGCCTCCAGCTTAAATTTGTGTGAGATAGCTTAAATTGGGAATTTTCGCTAGGCACAAGAATTTCGCTAGCTAGAGAAATTTCTCACAAATTTAGATTAAAATTTCACCGCTAGATCGCGAAATTTTCACTATGATTGCGAAATTTTCGCAATCCCAGCGAAATTTTCGCAATCATAGCGAAAATCCTGGGATTGCTCCTGCCTCTCTGCTTTGCTCACTGCATCCCTCTTTTTGCTACTGCATCCCACTTTCCTTCAAAATTCCACTTCACATTCCCTCATTTTTAATGGATGAAGACATCGTGAATCTTCAGTATTCGACACGTATCTTAACATCGTGACGGAACTAAATACCGAGGTACGCAAAGACCGCGAAATTACCAAAACAAACTTGAAATGGCATCAGCGGTACAAGGGACCTTGCCACACGCCAATCAAGCGACCGATATGATTAAAGAAAAGCACCCAAACCTATCTTCAATAAGGTTCAAAATAGCACTGCACTAATCACACCCCCAACCGACACGCTGCTAGCCCCTTAGCAATGCTAAAACAATAATGGGATGCATGCCGTGCTTCTACAAAAGTATATATGTGGTTCAAAGTGTATGTACAGTGTGTTCTTACCTTTTAGCATGAATTCAATTTACACCCCGATTAAACCGACATGAGAGAACATAAACCATATAAGAACAAGTTTTAGAGCAATGCTAATTTCAAGGAAATCAACCTGAATTTCCACTAAAATCTATTTATCCATACAATCAATGAACAAGAATTGCAAGCTATTCCTCCCCCAACCTAGCTACCGCAATGGCCTAAACTCGTCGACCAACCTAAATAGACTAGCTACACTCTTATTTCTTCCTTGATTGGCGTAGGTGCACGTTAAAACTCGACTTCACCAAAGTCCGTAACGGGGTCCACCGATGACTCCCAACCAATTAAGGTTTAGGGCATCAAGCCAAAAGGATCACTTGACCACAAACTCCGCAGGCTTCACCCCGGACTCCGAATGACTTCAAGAATTAAGCACCTACAACACGCTAAACTCTACCCATCCACCCATGTAACGAACACTAAGTCGATGACTCCCAACCAACTAAGGTTTGTGTGGCATCGATTAAAGCTACCATATACCCCACTCGACCGTATTCGGGTTTCAAGGCAAAGCGTCACGCTTTTATTCTTTCTTTTTTTCTTTTCTTTGCTTTTCTTTTCTTTTCCTTTTGAACACTTACCTGCCTTCATACTTGGGTAACACAAACCTATTATGGGTCGTCAACAAATTTAAGGCCGGCTTTGCAAAATGAAAGGAGGTACATAATTTCACAACCTATTGGTACAAACCGTGTGTAGCAGGTGAATCACTAAAGCGGGAATATCTGCTGCTGACTATGCTGAAATCTCAATCGACCAAAAACTAAATCATGCATGGAATTGTTCTAACATTAAGGTAAATAACAGGGATTCAATTTTTCCAATTAAAGGCAATTCAATTGTTCAATTAAAGCAATTCAATTGTTCAATCAAGGCAAGAGAGATACACAGTGGGAGGCACAAAAAGTGATTTGCAAAAGTGTAGGGAGACTAAAATAATGCTATAGTATTGATATAACCAAAATGGCTAATACATGCTTAATATAGCTAAACATAACAAAATATCACCGCCACTTGGCTAATACATGAATCCTGCATAAAAAATGAGTGTGCGCTGATAAAGTCAAACTCGCACAAAAACATAATAAAGACACTCCAAACTCTAACTTTTCTCCCAAATAAAAATAGAAACATGTCATGTGGATAGAAAGTTTAGAGGCGGGGAGTGTGACCACCTCAATCTCGAGGTGGTGGTGGGTCTGGCGCCGCCAGCTGCGGGCGCATGTCTAAGTGAGGCCGCGTTGCGGGCCTCTCGGCGGGCGTGAAATACGCGGAGACCGAGGTGATCTATGATCCGCAGGAGCATGGTATGACAATGCTCTAAAGTGGTTCGACTAGAGTCACCTCTGGTCCATCGATGCTCGCGGTAGAGGCTAACGCACGTACAAGATCCATAACACCCGCAAATCCTGATACCGACATGAACATACTCCAGAGTGTCAGGGCTATGACGTGGGCCGGAGTGTCAATAGGGTCAGGCTGAAGCAGGTGGAGGAGGAGATGGAGGAGATATATCTGGCACTGGACTCCTCTCCATCTCTACCTCGGAGCAGGATCATCTCTCCTCCGGGAATCCTCCGCCCGTCCACCTCCCGGTCCCGACGGAGTGGAGAAAGGAAATCTATGATCACCATAGCTCGCTCCATAGACAAGACTGGGGCATCTGATCCTCCGCTCAACCCGCTCCTCCCCGAAAAACCTGGGTGCTCCAGACCTGGCTCAAAAAGCTCATGGTATCAAGAAGGGTATACTGCCGAGCCGTGCCCTCACGGTGGACCTTATCTTCGAACGCAAAGAATGCTGGGCTATCACCAACTCGTATGATCGAACCAGATCCCTCTCTTAGATACGGCACAGAGCTCCTCGAGGATACTTCTATGTCGAATTTAGTGCCAGAATGAAAGAGGCCGGTCCGGAGCAGTGATCAATGAGAAGACGAGGCGGTGAGCCGCGCCCGAAGAGTACCGGCCCCGCAATAGTGTCTCGAGCGAGACAACCCGACCATCTCTCTCCGAGCCTACGAGGCTAGCTCGAGACCTTTCCGACCGGGTTCTGCACCGATCGGCAGCCCAATGCCGCCAGTCGTCCGCCGCCGGAGCACTCCAGTCGACACACGACCGAGCCCACGACTTCGCCTCCCTCGAGGTCATAGAATGGTAGAACTCAAGCACCACCGGGGATAAGAGAACTACCGCGGGCATCATAAACCCAGTAAGAGTAATGCTCAACCAAGAGTATGGAATCCCCGAACCCGATCTGGTTGCCTGGACGTCAGAATACGACTTCCATGGAAATTTCTAGCGTGGAGCCCGACAAGCTCGAATCGGGGTCCTCAGAAAAGAGGTCAGTCTGACTGCAAAGGATAATCGGGAGATGAGGCCTCACCGTTGCTGGGACGGTGATGGCTAGGGCTCAGATGTCGAAGACTCCCCCGGCCCGATGTACGGCTCGGCGCAGGGCCTGGCCTCCCGAGTCCTCCCTCTAAGGCACCGTGAAGTGGGCCTGGTCCCATCCGGCCCGAGACTTCCCGAACCCCCGAGGCTCCTCGGACTCGCTTCGACTGAGCGGAGCTCTGGCTCGCCTCCGTCTCGCTTCGAGGCTGAACTCGACCAGCTCAAAGTGACTCACCGGGTGGGCGACCATGGTCGTAATCGAAGGACTCGTGAGCAATAGGCGGTGGCAAAAGACAAAGGTTTGAGCAAAGAATGAGACCATTGAACCAACCAGTGGCTCAACCGACCAAGGCATCAGGCAGCGCACCAGCGTGGGAATAGCTAACACCGCTGTGGCACGTGCCAGCGCCAGAATTAGGTCGGGTTAGTGGTACCCATTGCAAGACGCGCAAGCAGTTGGACAAAAAGTAACCTCGCTTCGACAGGAGGCGGCGCGACGTGCCAAGGCTCACGCGCAAAGGGTCAGGGCGTGGATTCGTGCAACTCGTCTCAGGTGCGGCCACCGGAGGCTCGGGGTGGCCCTGGCCGGGGAGGGGAATGAAATGAAGTCGTTCGCCCCCCTGCTTAAATAGAGCTTAAAGGGGAGCCGAAGGGTCACCGGCTGATTTCTCGCTATTATAGAGAAATTCAAATTTCCAAAAACTGGTTCTCCTGCAATAATAAAAAATTATTTAATTAGACCATATAAAAACAACACTAAAGAGAACAAAAATAATTAAACCTAAATAACAAAAATAAAATAAAATAATATTAACTTATGCAAGCATTAAAAGATGAAAGTCAAGCAACCTAGAAACCACTAAGAATAGCCTAAAATTGAAAATCGACTAATTTAAAAACAAAACCATAAATTATTTGAGCTGCAATTTGGTTTTAGAGAACACCAAACCAACCCAAATTCATTGATTTACTCGCAGGGTCAAAGATAGAAGCTCCTCAACCCCGACAAAGGGCCCCGCCATGCTCATGCTGAATTTTATCAAGGATTTTTCTCTTTCTCATCGTGATTTTAAGCCGACCACTCTCTCGCAGCGGGTGCCCTCGATGGCAACCCCAAACAATCGCTTTCACCCTCGGTTAACCAATTCCTCGCAATTTAAGGACATTTGGCTTCCCCTCAGATATTAATTAACCGAGCGCATTTCATTTCTTTCTTCCTCATCACCCTCCATCGGCTCAGGTTGTACTGGGCGGAAAATGTTGAGCTCCACGTCATGTTGCCAAATGAGTTGCATGACTCCATTTCCTAAGAGTCGATGATCATCGGCGCGGGCAAAAATGGTCTTCCCAGGATAATCGGCACATGACTGGCCCACTTGCCATTGGCTCTGCGATCAAGCACTACAAAGTTCATCGGGTAGTAGAATTTAATCTACTCTCGACCACTACACATCCTCAACTATTCCCTTTAGGAATCTTCACCGATCTATCAGCCAATGACAAAGTGATGTCGGGTCGGGCTTAAGCTCCCCCTAAAACCTAACCGCTTATACACTCGAGTACTGAAGAAGTTTACACTTGCCCCTAAATCAAGCAATGCTCGTTTATGCAAGTCCCTCCATAATGTCGACCGAAATCAGGGGGAATCTCGGACTCAGATTTGACTCGGTTCTTGCTTTGGATTATGGCACCGACTTGTTCAGTTATGGGCTTTTCTCAATACCCAAACCCCCTTTTGATTGTACAAAGGTCCTTCAAAACTTTGCATAGGCAGTGGACTCGTTTGACGATGTCCAAAAGGGGTATGTTGACCTTCACCGCCTCTAGACTTCTAGATGCCCGCCCGCTCGGATGCCTTCTTCGCCGTTGCCTCGGGAAATGGAGGTGTATGCAAAGGTTTCATCAGTCTTCACCGATCACCCTCTCGTGTTCAGCCTTCCTTTTTCCGCATTTTTCTTCGCCAGCCATGGGCTCTGGTTGTTCTATTTCTCTTCCACTCCTCAGAGTGATTATGATTTCCCACTTCATCCATCCCCGAATCAAGCTGGATGGTGTCCATCTCATGGACTCCTTTCTGATTCGCAAAGGTTTGGGAAGCGGAACCTTCTCTCCTCTCGCACTCCAAATTGTCGATCTTTGTGATTGAATACCGCAGTTGTCTATTTTCCGATTAAGATTGCTCAAGCCCATCTATTCTCGTCAGTTACTTCTACGTTGTCAACTTTTCAGGCTAATCAGGCATTGATCCCCTTTTGTTCTTCCACAAATTGCCTACCACCTTGCTCCACCACATCGCTTGTTCAATCGGAGAAGTGGATGATGTACTGGTCGAGATGAGGAACCAAACTGTTTGGCACTGTAAGTACATAGGCAGAGGATTGCCTGTGAGAGATTAGGTGATTTTTCCAATCGGGAATTATAGGCATACCATGGGCATTGTCAGGCTTGTATCGACCTACAACATTTGCATATTCTCGACATCAAATCCTTTATCAAGGGGCACTCCTGGATGATGTTCTCCGGCTAATCAGGCTGACAACTCCGATGAATGGGCTGCCTATGCGTTGTTTTCATCCACCGCCCGCACTTCATGGAGCCCCTTCTAACCTCTACCTTCCTAGCTAGGTCGAAATTTTTGATTTCATTTCCATGTCCTCCGAAGTGTAAAATCCCTCCCCTTTCGTGCAGGGCGAGGGCCTTCATTTTCTCCACCTCCTGGGTTCGTCTATCCCAACCCTTGAAGCTTCAGCCACATAACTCATGAAATCCATACCATCCGGATTTTTACTTAAAAATCACCTCCACACATGGTTTCTAGCAATTGTTTCTTACGCAAGTGGTGGGACATACCATTGTAGAAATGATTCACTAGCATCCATGTGTCGAAACCATGATGTGGACAAGCACTGATGGTCTCCATGAATCTCTCCCAGCATTGGTAGAATTTTTCATTGTCATAGGCCGAGTAAGTGTAGACTGCCTTCAAATCGCTGGTTCAGGGTAATCGAAGACCCTTCAAAAATTCAACAAGATCGGCTCCAATTTCTAATCGTTCTACCTCAAAGCAGAGCTGAGCCATATTTTGGCCCTCATCTCAGTGTCGTGGAAATGCTTCGCCTTGAGCAACCATGTCGCTTATACCTTCTCGAAAGTAGTGCATACCTCCTCAAACCCAGATGTGTGAATATGATTTTCATTCTCCATACCATGAAAGGTGGAAGCAGGGCACTAGTCTCACTCACATCCTCACTATGAGGTATGATGCAAGAGGGCACTAACTCTAGGAGGGTGTGATGTGTTCCCTCATCGATCCGTATGCCGCTTGATTCATGGGAGGCTTTGTCGACTTTGGCCGCTCCTCGTGAGATCCATTTCGTCACTGCGGTACACTCGATTTCATGCCTTGTTCAATTGGTGCACTCACTTTGCACTCCAATTCGATATCCCTCGTCCGTTGCCGCATATACACATTGTTACACAAAATGAGACACAACAAAGAACACAAACAAACTTGCCAAAAAGGTCGTTGTTAGCTGAAACAAAACCGGACCGCAGTTAACAAAAAACAAGGCAAGAAATGCCATGAAGAAAACTTACGCTTCGCACTTGATTCAAAAGGACTAAAAGGTCACCAACACTTCTGTAATGTGGATTACAAGTACACATCAACTCATCATAATGTAGTTCGGCACCATCCCCGCAATCCGCCATTTGATCTGCGCTACCTGCAGGCGAGCAAGAATCATCAAAATTTGTTTCCTATAGCTCTCCTACTCGCCGTAGTCAAGCCACCGCAAAGATAGCGGTTCAGGGTCGAACACGGATGGGTTTTCATCCTACCGAATGATTTAAAATGCTGTTTGGAAAATGGTGAGGCTTTTGCTTGATTTGTGGATTTGGTTAAAAATGTGGGATGTTGTTTGTTCACCGGTTAATCGTAAAGCTTAAATGAAAGTGTGAAACAGTAAATTCTCAAGGTTCTGGGTCACTAAATTTCTGACAACATGGGGTATTACGTTGTCCCTGTTATTTCCTCGCATTAGAGCAAATGACATATAGTCAAAGCCAAAATTGGATCTTTATTTAGCTATAAAACCTAACCCTAGAACCACTCCTATTTGAGTCGAACCAAATACTAAGCATTTAAAGTCCCATCTCAGCTTTGAAACCCTATCATTTAACCTCATTCCCACTGTTCCAGAATGATATCTAAAGGATACGTTGCATCTAGTATTAAGCATGCAATCGAACCTCAAAGCATGGCAAGTATTGACCAAAGAAAAACAATATTAAATGGCATTAAACCCTAGTTTGGAAAGCTGAGCCATAAATGCACTGTAAATATCTAAAGCATGAGAGGACAACCCGCAAAGTATCCCCCAAAAACCAAGCTAGCAACCCTCATCTTCAGCTATGAGGCTTGGGCTAAGCATCCCTTGAGTTGTCATCCTCAAGGGTGTTTGCAGCCAAGAAAATGAAAGAAAGAGGAGAGAGAAGAGAGCAAATAAAACCCTAAAATGAAAGCTACTGAAAGTGTATCAATGAAAAGTCGCTTAGGGTTACAAGTTTCGCTGGGTTTATATAGTACAACCCAAAGTGTGAAAAATACTAAAATGCCTAAAATATGAAATTACATATGGTCAAATGGTAATACATCAAACGCAATGCTTAGAACCAAAATACCAAAAACACAGTGGACAACACTTCGCTTATGTGGAATTCGCATAGCTAAAATTTCCTCGCTAGCCTAGCTTAAATTCTACAAAGATAGCGAAATCAAGAAATTTCGCTTATCACTGACTCTCGCTAGCCAGCGAAATTTCAGCCTAGCAAAATTTGTGTGAGATACGAATCTCAGGTGAGATAGCGAAATTGGGGAATTTTAGCCAGGGCACAAGAATTTCGCTAGCCTAGCCAAATTAATTTCGCTTAGGATTGCGAAATTTTCGCTATGATTGCGAATTTTCAAGTAATCCCAGCGAAATTTTCGCAATCATACGGCCCTGATCACTCGGTTATTTAATAAGATTCTTATGAATCGATCATTTCAAATTCTCATTATTCACTGAGCACAGGCATCGCGGAATTTTCAAGATCATATATTCGTATCTTAACGATTATATTAATCAAGTCGAATACTGAGGTCAGATCGAATGCAAACAAACCAAATGCACTCACACTATGATCGTCAGACTGATCATTTGACTTGATACGACACACGTGAAACGATCTCACAGAACAGTGTCAAATATGATTTTAGCAATCAACAACTGTCACTCCCCACTCAATCTTGAACATTGAGCGGCAGAATTGAACTCCTAATTTGCTCCTTAGTCTTGCTTCGGTCCCGCATCCCTCGCCCTTATGAGTTTAAGGGAGTTGAGAATCGCGATCATAATGATTGCTATAGAATGATTCATGGTCAGCTTTTAACTTCTTCAGTAGATCTTGATCTCTTTCTTCCATTTCCTTTTAAATTTCTCCTTGCTGCTCCGGTGATCTTTTTATCTGCTCCTCCTTTCTGCCCCATCTCTTCTTCCCATTGTTATTTCTTTCTTTATCTCAAAGCCATATGCTTATTCTCTTCTTATTCACTCTTCTTCCCAATGTTGATCCCTTCTTCAATTCTTTTTCATAAACCTCTTTCTCTAACTTTTGTTGAGGTTCCATTGCTCTTCCTTCTTCCATACTCTTCTGAATTGAATTGATATTTTACTATTTCCATTATTGCCTGGCCCTCGAAAGCTTTCTCCGTGTTCTCTTAAACTATTGTTCCTTCTCGGGGAGAGCTAGCCAATGGAGTTGAGAAATCTATTAGTTTCTTCTTCTTGCTCTCATCCTCTGGAAACATAAAAGTATATTCCTCTTGATGTGTTTCTAGATTTTCTTCTCCTGCTCTGCCACTAGAAAGGTGTTTTCTTCCGTATGCATTTTCATTTTCATCCTCGAATCTGTTTCTACTATGACCCCCTTTTCTTTTTTTGATTCTTTCGTCCTCGTCGACTCCCCGTCAGGTGAGTGGTGAAGCCTGGGACACTCTTTCTCTTCTTTCCCAAGTTCCTCTCACACCAGCCCTAATGCATAACCTTGTGATGGTCGGGTGAGATCAAACTCCCATTTATTACCATCATGATACCATTATGTAATTCTCAATAACTGCTCCAAAGATCAATTCAGATCCCTTCAAGATGGCATAGAGAAGGATTACTTGTTCTCTTATCGTGCAAACGTGCTCGTAGGGACCATAACAAAGGCTAAGAAATCGAATCAAACCTTTGCTCCTTTCCGTCGATCTCCCTACTCGGGTGGTCTTGTTCTCCTTTCCCTTTCTTCCACCGCTCTCACCGTCCTACTAATTTTCTCGCAAGCTTCTCACCTGCTAGGGTTGTTCATCGCCTTCTTGAATTTTAATCCATCTTTCTGTCCTTCCATCCCATACATCTCATTAATAGTCTTAGCTCCATAAGGCACCCAGACTCCTCTGACATAAACAGAGCTCTCCTTTCTCCCAACCATTGAGTAAAATTTTCTAATGACACAGATACCCAGACATTTTTGATGTTTGCACTCCTCCCCACCCTCTCTCGGGCCTATTAATTCCTTGAACGGTGAGATGAGCCGGGCCGGAAACCTCTTCTCCTACAAATCCCTTCCAAAGATAGTGTCTCCAGACGGAGAAAGCTTCTTCGAAACGAACTCGCCTTCCTCTTCTTCGCTTTTCTTTCCTTTTCTTCTCTCATGCTTTGTCACGGTTGAACTTCCGTCGCTCGACGGCCGTTCTCCCTTTCGCCTGCATGAACTTCCCCGGCCTCGAATATACCTCCATGATTTCATTTGGGACGAGTCAAGGTTCGCCATTTAGAGAAACCTAAGGTTTTAGAAAGAGTCTGGCTTGTGGTTCGTAAGAACGGAGAACCAGAGAACACGCCGAAGATGAAAGGTTGTATTTGCTTCGAGGAAGGAGATGGTAGTGCAGGAGTTTCAACAGCTTGCAATTCACCTATGTCAGCTCTTTATTACTTCATTTATTTGCGATCGTCGCGACTTTAATTTCAGTCGCGATCAGAGTTATGCCATTAAATTTAGTGGCACAATTAAAACTCCCCAAATTAGCATACTTGTCTCTTATGTTGCGACCTATCTTGTTTGTCGCGACATAAGTAAACCGTGTGGGAGGACAAGTTATCACGCCGCGACAGACGTATTTTATGAAATAATTCGAGTTGTCGCGACTTCACCACTCTTGAAGGAATGGTTCTTTTAGCGACCGTAGCTCCGCCGCGACCTCAATCGATGTCGCGACATAGCTTCTTTTTGGTCGACCTAAGTTCTGTTCTTCCTTCCAGCATCGACTATGTTGCGACCTCAACTCGCCGCGACATCAATCTCTAGTCGCACTTAGTCCGCACTTGCCCTAAATTTGATGATCGATCGCCACTCTTACACTCGCACACCCTTAGCAATCAATTTAATCATTCCAACACAAAGAATTCAAAAATGTATTCTATTCAATTTTCATTTAATTAATGTAGGGAGAAGTATCTCCCTTTCAAATTGCTCATTCTCGTGGAAGTGTCAGTAGTCCCTGAGTTCTTGTTCCTTCTCGCCTGAGCTATTTGATTCTTCATCTGCATATTGTAACAATTCCAAAATGATTAAATTAATCTAGTACTGTCTCCAGCAATTTCTTAACAAATCATGACTAGAACTAAAAAAAAAATTTCAAAAACGCGTAATAAAAAAAAATTCAAGTCTATATAAAGAAACTAAAATCTATATGGGTTGCCTCCCATGAGCTGCTCCGTTTTGAGTCTTTAGCTGGACTAGCTGTTTTAAGCTTTCTCTCTCAATTCACCAGCTGCAGTTCTTCCTTTTCTTTCTCCTTGCTGAGATAGTGTTTCAGTCTTTGCCCATTAACTTTGAATTCTTCCCCAGCATCAGTCCTGAGTGTTACTGCTCCAAAGATAGTACTTGACACCACTGTATATGGTCCACTCCATTTTGATTTCAGCTTCCCTGGAAATAATCTTAATCTGGAGTTAAACAGCAAGACCTTATCCCCAGCTCTGAACTCTTTCCTCAGAATCCTTTGATCATGCCATTTCTTTGTCTTGTCCTTGTATATTCTAGCATTGTCATAGGCTTCGTTTCTCAGTTCTTCCAGTTCATTCAGTTGGAGAAGTCTCTCTTCCTTTGCAATTTTGAAATCGAAGTTCAGCTGTTTGATGGCCCACATGGCTTTGTATTCCAGTTCAAGAGGGAGATGACATGGTTTTCCAAAGACAAGTCTGTATGGGGACATTCCAATGGGAGTTTTAAAAGCAGTCCTGTATGCCCATAATGCATCATCAAGCTTCAAAGACCAATCTTTCCTGCTAGAACTCACAGTCTTTTCCAGAATTTTCTTTATTTCTCTGTTGGAAATTTCAGCTTGCCCATTTGTTTGAGGGTGATAAGCCAAGCTCATAATGTGTTTGATACCATATCTGCTCATGAGTTTGTCAAACACCTTATTTGCAAAATGGCTTCCTCCATCACTAATTATAGTTCTGGGTGTCCCAAATCTGCTAAGAATATTTCTTTGTAAAAACCCCACAACTGTATTAGCATCATTCTTAGGACAAGTTGCTGCTTCTACCCATTTTGATACATAATCCACAGCTAGGAGTATGTATATATTTCCAAATGAAACTGGAAAAGGCCCCATAAAATCAATTCCCCATACATCAAACAATTGCACCACCAGGATACCTTGCAGGGGCATCTCATGCCTTTTGTTGATATTTCCCATTCTTTGGCATTGATCACAATAACTTTACCTGATTCAAAACAGTCCTTAAAATTGTAGGCCAAAACTTGACTGGAGAATTTTGTGGGATGTTTTATCTCCTGCAAAGTGCCCTCCGCTAAGTGATGCATGACATTCTTGTAAAATCTTGCTTTGCTCATTTTCTGGTACACATCTTCTTATAATCATATCAGCTCCTCTTTTAAACAAATATGGATCATCCCAGATGTAATACCTGCTGTCAGTCCTTAACTTTTTTCTCTGCTGGTAGCTGAATTATGGTGGCATAATTCCACAAGCTAAGAAATTCACAATATCAGCATACTGTGGTGATTGACCGACACCGAAATAACCGCCATCCGAAAATTTTCGCTATTTCTCTTCCCTTTTCTCAGATAAAGGTTCCTCTACTCGACAAGTGATCACTATCACATTATCACCGCCTCTTCTTGTCTTTAATTTCTAAATCAAATTCGCAACAATAATACCCACCTGATCAATTCCTGCTGGCTTCCTTCTTTGCCATCAAATATTTAATTGTCGCATGATTAGTGCGTATCACAACACGACCCCCAAAATATATGGCCCGACTTTTTCACATGCAAACACTATTTCCAAAAGATCTCCTTTTCGCAGTGTATACTTTCTTTGCGGCTTCATTAAAGGTTTTGCTAGTATAGTAGATGGCTCAACACTTTTCCTCTTTTTCTCTCGCCCCAATACGCCCCTTATCAGAAATCACTGCATCACACATGATCTCAAATTCTCTGCTCCAATCGGGTTTTGCCACGGGAGCTTCCACTAGTTTGTATTTGATTTCTTCTCAAATGCTTTATGTGATTCATCAAAATAAAACTTACTATCCTTCCAGCAATTTGCATAGTGGTCCTGCAATTTGAGAAATCTCCGATAAATCTTCTATAAAACCAAAGACGCTCCCAAGAAACTTCTCGATCTCTGACTGTATGGGTGGCATAGGGTCTCTATAATTGGAAACCTTTTGCTTGGTCTACTTCAAGCCCTCGTCGCAGTAAACCATGTGCCCCAAGACAATCCTTCAGAATCCATAAAATGACATTTTTCCCAATTCGTAGCTAGATTTTTGTTCCGCAGACTAAGTATCGGTTCCCGTGTTATGCAGCATTGTTCAAAACTAGATCCATACATCGTAAAATCATCCATGAAGATCTCCATAACTTCTTCTCGCTTAGATCGAAAAATATAGACATCATGCATCTTTGAAGGTACCGAGCATTACACAATCCAAATGGCATTCTTCTAAAAGCAAAAGTACCAAACGGGCATGTAAAAGTGGTTTTCTCCCGATCTTCATGCAATACTATTTGGTTATATCCATTATCCATCAAGAAAACAAAATGAGGGTGTCCTCGCCAACCTATCTAGCATTTGATCGATGAAAGGTAGGGAAAATGATCCTTCGGGTTGCTGTTCAATTTTCGTAGTCGATACAAACCCTCCATCCCGTCGCGCTCTGTAGAATAAGTCTATTCTTTTCATTTCTCGACATAAAGTGAATCCACCTTTCTAGGAACCACATGACTCCGGGCTTACCCAAGAACCGTCTGATATAGCATATATAAAAGCCCGTATGAACCATTTCGTAACTTTTTCGACAACTTTCTTTCTACGACCGGTTCAAATTCTCTCCTCGATGCTCACCAAAAGCCAGATTATCTTCATCTCATGCATACAAATGTAGGGGCTAATACCTTCGGGATTTTCAATTGACCAAGCAATTGCTTCTTTGTATTTTCCTCAAAATTACCAGCAACTTCGGGTTTTTCCGGCCACCAATGTAGCCGATATGATAACTAGTTTTCTTTCCGCTCTAAAAACTCATATTTCAAAATGATCGCAATCCCTTCAATGTTAACCCTTCGCACTAGTTTCCCGCCTACGAAGCTCACAGAACTGGTCAAGCCACTTCATCTTGACCGCTTTCATTTATACTCTGAGACTGCTTCAATATTAAACAAATTTGAAGGTAGAACTTCTACAATCAAAAAGCTCTCAAGGTACCGAAAATTCATCTCAATTTATCGATAGAGTTTTCAATGATACAATCAAAATTCACTTCATCATCGAGAAGGCTATCGCTTCATACAGCCATACAATTGTCTTCTCCTCTACATTAGGATGTGTTCCTGCACTATTAATACTTCAAATGCACCGGTCTCATTCCCAACTCGAGCGTCGGGCCTCACCTTCAGACGTCAATCAAGGCGTGCCTCCCGCTAAGTTAAGAAAGGTCTCCCAAGAATGCAGGAACTCGAGGATCTTCCTCCCATCCGCATGATAACAAAATCTATCAAAATGAATTTCCTAACCTTGACGAAAGTACATCTTCCGTAACGCCCTCCGTTGTGCCATTGATACATCAGCCATTTGTAAAGTAATTGCTGTGCTAGTCTCCAAACCAAGTCTCGCACTTCACCGACAGAGGCATCAAATTTATACTTGCTCTGTAGTCACATAAGCTTTCGAACTCACATTTCTATAGAACAAGGAATAGTGAAACCGCCAAGGTATTTCCTCACTGAGCTTCGTTGATAATGGCACCGCATAAAGCAAATAAGTTAACTATACCCTCCTCGCCTATCTTTCTTTTCTCGTCAGCACTCCTTTTAAATTTTCCATAAAGAGGCATTCGACCGATCACCTCTCGCAAACGGATATTTATTTCTATTTTCTTGAAAATATCCAAGAATCTGAAAATTGTTCTTCTTTACTTCCGCCCTGTGGGAATGGCACTGCAGGAGCATAAGCTGGTACTCCCTTCTTTTTTCTCGGGTCATTTTCCTTTCATCCTACCAATTAAATGCTCTTCTCTTCTTTCTTTCGCCCCTTTTCATTTCATTTCTTCAAGGCTTTATCCGCTTTTCTGCTAAGGCTCAAATCCTTCCCACTTCACCCGAATTGCCATGCCTTGTGGTTCTAGTGTCACTTCAGGAATGTCCCCTGTTCGATTGGGCATATTCATGCCACCGGGTTTATTCGTGTCTCCTGCATTTTTCTGAAGCACCAGCATTCTTTCCGTAAACATATCCGGGCATCGACTCTGAAAGTTTCCAAGTCGAGGTTTCGCTCATGGAATTGTAATAGCCTCTGTTATCCTCATGAACTGCAAGATCCGAGATCTCAAATGGTCAAGTTCTCCTCGACCCCGGTATTCATTTTCCGCCTCACCTCGGCCACACTGAACCTCGTGGTCGACATCCTTGCCGAGGATGCCGCCCGCTCGCCATGTAATGCCCTCCACCATATGAGAAATTTTCATGGTTCCTCGTTGATGGTAGTTTATAAGGCAAGTTAGATTTGGCTTGAAATAATAATTTTTTTCGGCTGCTCATGTAATTTTCAGCCTCCCTTAGCACCATAAGAACCTTCTTCGTTACCTTATCACCACTTCTTCATCACCTTCTTTCTAACGCTTCTATTTCATGAGTGTATGTGCATCTTCCTCTCTTGCTTGTCCATCCTATGAATTATAGCATCCGATTTAGTTTCCATGCGCCATCTGGCTTCTTCAAACACGACCCTTTCCCTTCACATTACCTCTTGAAAACCTGCATGGTTTTCATATTGCATTTTTGCTGTGTCCTCATTAGATCGCCGCTCTTCAACACTTTTCGAATGCTCCATTAACATGAAGCATCTGATAATACCTCGGATGTATCATTCAGCGTGATACTATATCCATCCGGGTCTTCAAGTCATTCCATGCATCGGGCACCTTTTTCAGCAATCTTTAAATCTTCCCAGCCGGCTACGGTGCTCATCTTCTCATAATACAATTATCTCTCTTCGTTCTCAAGTGAGAGACGGGGAAAGAATCGCTCTAAGTAAGCTTCTACCAACTCCTCCTAAGTATCAAACAGATCCATATGGAAATGATTCATACCCATGTGGCTATGTTCTCAAAAGAAAATGGGAAGAGATGTAGTTTTATCACCTCCGGGTCTCACACCGCTCGCCTTCATTAGCCATCCCGAAATCTCTCCCAAAAAGCTCATTCGGGTCTTCATGGGGATGACCAAAGAACCGATGTTGCTGAACCATTGTAATTAAGGCCAGGCTTTAGTTCAAAATCGCTTTGCATCCACCGTGGTCGCCCGATCGTATCACTCTTCTTAGTATCAGCCCCGTAAATCCTCCATTGTGTTAGTACGGTGGTCTTCTCGGTCATTCGTCCTCCGTTCCTCCATTGCTTGGTCATGTGCATTTTCCGCCATAGCTGCGTCGTTCTTGTCTTTCTTAAGCTCCCCGAAATGCTCTCTCCACTAAGGTTCGCTGAATCAGGTCGATCCCCTCGTTTCCTATGCACAAAGGCTTCCAAATAAAAGCACCATATTAATAGGATTAATAAACCTAACAAATATTTTCAACATGGCTTGTTAAAAATTAGTGACTAATGTAGTCACGCTTGAAAAGCTATTTTTTTTCTTTTTTCTTAAAATGTCCAAATTAAGATTTCCTTCCTTTTCGCCGTGAATATTGATCTAATTAATTCTTTCGATCCCTCGACAATGGCAAGCCAAAAACTTGTTGTCAGTTGGACTTAACTAAAAAGACATATACAAATTCTAAGACACTATTACCAAGGACTATTGTCTACTCTCAAAGAATAATGCCATGAAACTTGTTAATTATATTTCTTGCAATTATAATCGATTAAAATGGTTTCCTTAAGACTAGATAAATTTCTTTTCCGGGTTTTGATCCATGATTCCTCGTTAGCATACGATCGAACAAGTAATAAAGTGGATTTAAGTCCGCATATCGATCCCATGTAGATCTCAAGAATTCCTCAATCAACTACCCTCGAATTACCCGGCTCTATAATACTGGACTATGATTTGCAATTGATATATTCCTAGCAACCCTGAAAATAATGAAAGAATAAAGATATGTAAACTTAACAAATGAAATGATGTTAAAACTAAAATAAAAAGAAATTAAAGAAATAATTCAATCGCTTAGTTTTTAAAGGGAGCATTGAAATACAACTGCTGTGAAACATCAATTCCGCATTACCAGAAGCCATCATGAACTCATTTAGAATCCCGTCTGCGAAGAAGGTAATGCCATGGATCTCTCCTTAATGACATATTTCATCATCTAATCTTCCCCTGCTTTCTCTCGAATGCAGAGACGATAACTACTTTTAACTGAGCTGCCTGTTATGGGTATTTTTCTTTTCAATACTTCATACCAACATGGATCAGAACCATAGCTCCTTGCATATAGCGTGTTAAGCATTGGTTTACACTATATCGGTTTCTCATCCTCAAAATTGGAACAATATTCTTTCCTTGATTAGATCTGCGAACACGGATTGAACTTAATGCTCGACCGAGGCGAACTCCTTCCGCTTCATTTTAATTGATAAGTCATTCAACTCATTCCCTGGGCTTCAAGTGAGAAGAGGCTTTATCGATTAGAATTTACAGAGCCTTATTGGGACCTCAATATTAGGTTCGCATACCCTTCAAATATTGTTCAACACTCCTCAAGAATGCCTTCAAATACCTAAGGCCTCCCGAAATCGTAGCATGAAACAATCCTAATAAGGTATAGACACTAATATTTGAATCGATATTAACAATAAAACAAACCAAAGAAGCGCATTCAAGTCTCGAAGTTCGCAGACTCGATAAATTTATGCGTAAAAGATAAATTCTAACAACAGTAAATTCAACTAAGTCGGGTTTCTAAATTACTTCATTACACTAACGGTAGCTCCTGATCAAAAGCAACAATCGTAGATCAGAACCGGAAGTTCGAATTCCAAAATTTGTTTGACCGACCTTTAATTCGTGCAAGCACCAAGAAAATAACATTCTTCATTCACCTTCAACTTCAACAACTAACATCCGTATCCGTAGAATTCAAAAAGAAATAATAATCTACTCTCTAATCTAATCTAAAAATAACAGCAAACAAAGAAAAGAAAAGAAAATTAACTACACGAGCCTTCTATTACCCAAACTTCTTTCTCGAACCCGGCCAAGAGCCGCTTCTTCGCAGCAACCGTATTTATAGGGTTCGAATCAGCCCTAACTTCGATGCACCTATTCAGGATTTCAAAATAACTCGCCCATTTGCTTGTTCATGTCGCTACTCCATTTCTCGCACGCGACCGACTTGGATGTCGGATCTCTCTTTCACGCCGAAGGATTTCCACCGCGCGTTTGCGAGTCGTTTTAATGTCGCTGACTTCAATCATACGCCGCAACTCGCTTTTTCCGCTCAGCCCGCAGTGCGCTTTATTCGTCGGACTTGCCTTTAACTTCCTCGATATGATGTCGCGATAGCTAACTCCACGTGACCTTCTTCCTTTTTGAATCGATGTCGCTAATTAATCGTCGTGACGCTGCAACTTCTTCTTTAGAATCGATGTCGACAAATGATCGATGTCGCAATCCCACCTTTCTCGCATTGAGAGTTTCTTAAGGTCGCGATCAATCATAATGTCGCTACTTCAATGTTAGTGCTTATGAGCTCTTTGACGTCGCGGAAGCTTTTCTTTGCTGTGACTTGTCTTCAAAGATCTCTCGATTTGATGTCACGACAATCCAAATGATGTCGCACCATGATTCCTGTAATCGATGTCGCAACTACCGATCGATGTCGCAAATCCATGATACCAGAGCTTGATGTCGCGACCACTAAAGACGCCGCGACTTCTATTTAATAGCCGATGTCGCACCACGAAGGACGCCATAATTAATTATTCCTTGTAACCGATGTCGCGACCACCGACCGATGTCACGATATCTTCGGAAGTTAGTGCTTTATGTCTCTATTCGTTTCAATCACCCCATGCTCGGGCCTTCAAGATCTGTCGCGAACAACTTCTATTCAGCCATGACCTCCATGTTTACCGCTAAGTTTCACCTCGTCAGCGACCGGAAGTGGTGTCACACATCATGTCTCCGCTTCTTCATTAGTTCTCGGGTCGCCCTCGATTTGGAGTTTCGCGAATTCGTGTTATTCTTCATAAATGTCAAGGTCGCGACATCAAGTCCTTACTTTCAAAATTAGTTGCGACTTCCTTTACTTGAGAAGGCTGTTCTTGTGGCTTTGTAGTCAGCTCCTTGTCGCGACCTTATGGTGGTATCACGATTTCCTTTATATCCGTTTGATGTCGCGACGTCGCAATGATGTCGCGACATGAACTTCTTCATTTGACTGCTTCTTTTATTCTACCAAGTCATATTTGTCTCCACTCTTCAGTCACTTAATTTCCACTTATTCACTCTTCGCTCTTCTTCAAAGCCAATTTGTTGAGGTCGACTTGAATTGTCGAAAACTACACTTCCCGTCACACTTAAGTTCCGGGCTTTGACTTCAAATCACATAGGATGATTTCTTTATGATTTTTGCTAAAATTTTTTCACAGATTTTCCCGCAAATTGAATTTGATTCAATTATCGCTTTCTACACAATTCATCATTATTCTCATTATAAACTCGTAAAATGATTAAAAATCTAATGAGTTTCGACTCATCAAAGACGTGGTGTCTAAGACTTAGCTACGACCATGGCGTACGAGTCACTTATGGATTTCCGCGAGACCCATCCCAAATGTGAAGTCGCCATTCATGCAGTCATGCTAAAGGTGGGGGAGATAAACGAGATACAAGAACTATAGTGCTACTATGAAGATCGGCAGCCTCACCAAAGAAGAGGGCAAGTGGCTGGGACACGCACAAGGATTTCGCAAAGACCAATTATTTCCACATCGGGGCACACATGAATGTCCTAAGAGGAAGGCCCTCAATGCCATGATCGAGAGACCTAAGAGGGGCGACGATGCTCACATGGGGTCAATGCACATGGAATGCCCTCAAGATCAAGCAAGCTAAGGAGCAACAAGTAAGGCACCTACATGGAGGCCATGAATGGACGACCACCAAGGATACTACACACTGCGCCACACACAACTTTGTCTTAGAGGGGGATGCAAGGAGACTTAACTCCGGACATCCAAGGAGGCAGGGTGGTCACAATAACTCGCCACCGCTTTATCACAAGGAGTAGCTCAGCTATTAAATAGGGATCAGCCATAAGGCTCACTCACAATAGCACCTATGGATGACAAGATAGTGATTGGGATGGATTTCCTTCGCCAGGTAAAAGTTGTACTTATACCTTTTCTACGTTCGATGGCTATCTTAGAAGAGGAGGCACCATGTATGGTTCCCACAATCACCGAAGGCAAAGCTAAGACCCCTATGTCATCGCCATGCAATTGAGAAGGCGAAAGAACAGGTGACCTACTGTGGCTCTTAAGGAAGACCTCGGTTGATCCTATGGAGATCCTATGCCCATGGAAGTCAAGAAGGTGCCGATGAGTACAAAGATGTAATGCCACCTGAGTTACCTCCAAAAGTTCTACCTAGGAGGAGGAAGATCATAAGATCGAGTTGAGCAGTGGAGCAAACCCCTTCCATGGGGCCCTATAGGATGGCACCCTAGAGTCAGAGGAGTCGGCAAAGACAACCGAAGGAGTTGCTAGGATGCCGCATTCGCCCAACCATCTAAGGCTCCATATTTATGCATCTGGGCTCTATTCCAAAAGAAGCACTATGGGTCATTGCCACGTGTATCGACCACCGGGCGCCAACAAGGTGACGGTTAAGAACAAGTATCCCATTCCTTCTTATTGCCGACTCATTTGATCAACTCGTAGAGCAAGGTACTTCACTAAGTCGACTCATACGTGGTACTACCAAGTGAGGATACCAAGGACGAACCAAAACTACTACAAGGATGAGGTATGTGGCTCTTATGAGTTCCTAGTGATGCCCTTGGTCTTACTAATGCACCCGCCACATTCGCACTCTCGATGAACAAGATATTCCATCTTCCAGATAAGTCATGGTGGTATATCTAGATGATATTGTTATATATAGAAACACCTTGGATGAGCATGTTGATCATCTAAGGAAGGTGTTCTGGCTATTAAGGCAAAATGAGCTATATGTGAAAAGGGAGAAATGTTCCTTTGCTATAGGGGAAGTGGGCTTCCTAGGACAGCGCATCAAGGATGGAAAGCTCATGATGGATGAGATCAAGATCAAAGCCATTCGTGAATGGAATCCCCTTACTAAAAAGCACAACTAAGGTCTTTTCTAGCCTAGTTAACTACTATCGGTGGTTCATCAAGGGTACTTCCTCATGAAGGGGGCCTCCACTGATGATCTTCAAGAAAAGTAAGGCATGGACATGGATGAGAAATTCCAAGAAGCCTTGAAGACTTGAAGAAGACTGCAACTTGAGAGCTTCCGGTTGGCGCTACCGACCACACTAAGGCATTTTGAGGTACACATCGATGCCTCCGACTTTGATATCGAGGGTTTCTGCGCAGAGAGACACCCCTAGAAGGCACAAGCTCAATGACCGCGAGAAATGATACACGGTCAAAGAGAATGAGATGACGACGATCATCCATTGCTTACGGATGTGGAGACACTATCTGCTGGGGTCACACTTCATAGTGAAGATAGACAATGTTGCTACTAGCGCGGACTGAAGCTAAGCCTCATTAGGCAAGGTGGCAAGACTTCCTGGCTGAGTTTGACTACGTTAGAGTACAAGCCAGGCATAGCTAATCACGTGGCTGATGCCTTAAGCCGTGGGCGGGCAGCGACCATGACTAGCCAGCCCCGAGGTGTGGATCTCATAAGGAGGTTGTAACATGATCCGATTGGCCAGAGTCTCATCACATTAGCTGTGAGGGAAAGACAAGGTGGTTTTGGGTGGAGGGCCGGTCTACTTTACACAAAGGAGGCGACTTTATGTGCCCTAGATGGGAAGCATCGAAGGAATCTCATCAAGGAGTGTCATGACTTAGATGGGCTGATGCGCGGGATAACGGCCTTGCGAGGTCCTCTTTAGAATCCCGGTCACACTGCGGCCACGAGATACGGAATTGATAAGGGAGACTTATGTGAGGACTTGTGCTTGTGTGTGCCAAGCTTTGGACAAGGTGGAGGCGGCATTAACCAAAGGGGATTTTTGGGCCACTACCTATGTGAGGAACGACCTTGGGAAAGTGTCACCATGGATTTCATCATCGGCCTACCCAAGTCTGAGGGATGTGGATCTATCATAGTGGTGGTGGACCGGTTTTCTAAGTATGCTACTTTCATAGCAGCCCCTAAGGACTGCACAACAGAGGAGACTGCCAGGTTATTCCTCAAAAACGTGGTGAAATATTGGGGGCTACCAAAGTTCATCATCAGCGATCGTGACTCACACTTCCTGGAAGCTGGTGGGATCTCCTTCCAAGCTCATGGGTACAAAGCTTTACTTCTCTACTAGCTTTCACCCCTAGATTGATGGGCAAACAGAACGGGTGAATGCACTACTGGAGCTATACTTGAGGCACTTTTTGAGTGCTAACCAGACTGACTGGGCTAAGTTGTTAGATGTGGCTCAGCTCTCCTACAATCTACAGAGGAGTGAGGCAACCAAGAAGAGTCCGTTCTAGGTAGTCATGGGGCAATAACCGATGACTCCTCACACCCTAGCCAGGGGGTACACAGGGAAGAGTCCAGCGGCCTACAAACTTGCCAAGGGATGGCATGAGCAGGCTGACATAGCACACTCATACTTAGAGAAGGCTGCTAGGAAGATGAAGAAGTGGGCTGACAAGAAGGGGTGACGTGTAGAATTCCAGGTTGCAGTCTTAGTGCTTGTCAAGCTCATACCACAACTGTTCAAGCCCTTTCGAAAGGTGCATAAAGGACTTGTGAGGAAGTATGAAGGCCCCTTTCCTATACTGGGACGGGTTGGTAAGGTGTCCTACAAGGTCGAGTTACCACCAAGGCTAAAAATTCATCATGTCTTCCATGTCGGCAATCTAAAGCCCTATCATGAAGATAAGGAGGATCCAGGCCATGGAATTTCTAAGAGGGCACCTATTGCAGTGGTGACATCATATGATAAGGAGGTGTGCTACATCATGGCAGACTGGGTCATGAGGAAGAATAATTTTTAGCCCTACACAGAATACTCAGTGAAATGGAAGGGACTACCAGAGAGTGAACCCAACAAATACTTTGTGGCAGTTCCAGAAACAGATCCCGACGATTCAGGGCGAGTATCGATGGACATGTCTGTGACTTTGGTGGGGAGAATGTCTGCACCCTACGCTCATGGAAGCCCCTCTCTTGATCATATGGAAGAAAATGATACATTGGGGTTTATATAAGGAGGTGGGAGATTCTAGGGCTGGAGAGACCTCTATTTTCTAGAAGAGGCTTTGGAAGGATCTAGAAGATTCAGGAGAAGTCCACTGTGTGGAAAAAGTGAAAGAGGAATTATCTAGATTCTACAAGAGACCTCTTGTAAATATATTTGTGGTAGAATACTGTAGAATTCTAGTTTGTAGAGAACATTCTAAGGTTCTACACTTCCCTGAATTATATATAAGGGAGGGAGGTGGCCTCATTTGCAAACCCACCAAGTTGAGAGCTTGTCTAAGCATTGTAAGAGTTCTTTCTTCAATAGAGTGTTTCTTTTTCAAGTGTTCTCACGAGGTTCTCTTGACACCAAGGCGTGGATAGAGCGAGCATAGCAAGCAGGGCAGTGGGAGGCTGACTTAGCAACATCAGAGGGGCGAGTTGTCTAAGTGCCGCACGGGGCTTAACGGAGACAAGTCCATAACACAATCTTTGCTTAGGAGTTCTTTGGATTCCACTCTCTAAAAATTAAGCTCCTTCAAAGAAGTACATCCACGTAAATATGCCAATAGATTAATGAAGTTTGCAAAAGCTTATACAACCTTCAAGATTGAGATTCTCCAATCTTGGCATCCTTGAGAATTCTGGTATTTTGATAAGCCGTTGTGAGTTTCTTAGATCAGTGAACTTCAATTCTGCAAGGCACTATAGGAAAAGACATTTTAGAAAAAAAAGAAAAAAAAAAGACAGCACCATGAACGAAAATTAGCATAAAAAGTAATTAAATAATAGTATACCTTCTCCCCTTGTCAAGGTTCTCTCATGAAAATTTAAAGGCAAAAGACTCTAAATTCTCCCAATGAAGGTATCTTAAATTAGGAGGAAATTCAAAACCTTTAGGAAGATGCATTTTATACTCACTACCTTCCCAGTGAAAAAAGCCTGCATAATCATAATTATAATAGACTTTTAGAAACCTGAGTTTCTTCATCTTACCAAACACTTTCTTCATTTGGCCAAATATTTTTGTGTTGAACCATATTTCTTTTGAAATAGACAAGTTTAGATATATGGTTTCAACATTTTTCATCCCTTGAAAAACAAGAACTAGAAATTAGGGAAAAGAAAAAAGAAAGTAAACAAAAAAAAAACTTCAATTTAAAGAAAAGATGTTATGAAATCCTTTATCCTAATGAGCTTAAGTAAATTAGATTTGATTATCACATGGTTTCTGGATATTGTTCTTGAACAATTTTCCAGCCCATTCTCTTTATCAAATCGTGCATATATATACTATTGCACTGTGAGATAGACGCAGACACCTCTCCATGGTACTCTTACATCCTATTTCACCATACAAATTGCAATCATTCAATACTTTTGACACAAGTCTCTATCTTGGCCTTCAAAAACAAAGCAATATCAAGAGGAATACCTCCTTTTGTGAGCATCTAATCCATCAAAGCTTATTTTAAGCACATTTGAATTTTTCCTTGATTTCTTTTTTTTCAAATTTATGCAATTCACTTTCCCATTCACGTCTTGTCTTGTCACATAAAGAGAACCCAAAACAAGCTAATGGAAGACCTTGACAAGAATATATACCACACGATTTAAGAGGTCTTCATCAAAATCCTTTTTGGAAGATTTCGTTGAAGACATATTGACCCAGAGCTCAAGTGGTTCATTGGAATCTAGTTTTCAACCTCATGTAGGTAAATAAACTTTAAAATATTTAACAATTCTTCTCTAGTTGTGATGATGATTCTACTTCCTTGACCATACCAATGCGATTTCCAACTGAAAACTCTAGATCCATATCATCAACATCATCAGACAATAAGAGCCTTCTTGAGCGAAAATTGTTTTTATCTCTTGAGCTCCTTGGCGAACATTGCTTATTTTCTCATTTCCTCCGTCTAGGATACAATTAAGAGTGATTTTATATACGAAGTGGACCTTTATTTTTATAAACCTGCAGCAGCTTTTCAGAAAGCTACTACATTCAAGTTTCCGATAAATTTGATTATATACATAGCCATGATAAGTTGTTTTGCCTATTCTACCCATTCCACATATCCCAACCAAGCAAACATCGTTTGACTCCATCCTCAATTCCAAACTTAGTTTTTCAAAATGGAGATCGATTCCAACTAAATTATATTCAACAAACAAGGGTTTACCATTGATATTATATTGTGATGATGGTAGCAGTAATTTCCTCGATATGCTTTGATTCATACACAGTAGTATAAAAATGTTAAAAAGAACACTTTAATATGTTAAAAACACTTTTAAGTTGAAAAGCACAGTGGCATCAAGGTGGTTTGATGGATTTTAGTATCATGATAATATGGAAATTTCATTTGCATATTTGAAGGTCTTTTTCTTGATATCGTAATATATGACAAGAAAAACTCAAAATTTGAACTTCCATTAAGTTAAGTTTCTATTAAGTTACCTAAATATCTTTTAATTTACTTATGTTTAAATAAAATCTCTTATAGAATATGCTGTTGAAAAAGCTTTGAAAATTTTGTTTAAAGAATTTGTTTGATGTTTTTATTTGAATTATAAATATTATTGAAAAGAAGTTAAGATCGATTACCCCTGTTGCATACCATCGAGGAAATATTGGCGGCTTGAGTCAAGGCCTTCTTCCTCTGTAACTTGTTCTTCCTATTTTCTTCATACTTGATAAATGCTTCTCCAAAGCTGCGGTTTGTTCTGGACATCCCGATGGATCCACGTGGTAGAATATCGGGGGATACCATTTGCTAGATTGTGATCTACAGTCATAATCTTTGCAAGCTCATCTAAACACCACCTTGAATCAGCATAATTTTTGGAGAAAACAACAATGGAAGATCTCGATTCTTCAATAGCTTTAAGAAGCTCGGGTTGAATCTCTTCTTCCCTCCTGAGTCGGTCATCTCTGAAAGTCGTAATGCCTCTTTGAACCAGATGAGTATAGAGGTGATTGAGGTGAAATTATGACAGATGTCAACCTTTCATACAAACTCAAAACTATCTGATCCCCATCATGGTTGAATGAGAGGAATCATAACCATTTCTGGCATTGAGATGGAGATACAGTGTTTAGTGTGGTGAAACTCAGTCATTGATAGAGTTGAGAGAAGGAACGAAAATTTGGAAGAATAATAGAAAATGAAGAATATACACATGGTGTTTTGCCATGCCTTTTCTCAAGTATGGATTGTTTCTTTATAATTTCTGTGTACAATTTTATCGTTTTCTTCCTCTTTTTGTCTCTACATTTTATCATGAGAGAATATTACAATATAAAATAAAGTTGATCATTTGACAAATGCAATGAAGAAAAAGAGTATATATACTTCTTACAAATTTCATTGAATGTAAAAAAACTCTAACCTTCATTTCTCTTTAACTCTCTTCTAACTACTCGTCTTCCTTGAGCAATGAAAGATTATTATTGGTCATTCTTAGGCCTAAAATCACTCATCTACACCTCTTTCGATCAATTTATTTCTTAAAAAAAGTAGTTATTTCACATAGATTTGGGTTTATTTTGTTTTCGTGATTTCGTCGTTTTATTGCAGGTTTGGTTTTGTGTCATCTTGATATTTTGTTTTTCATTGTCTTATTGCAACATTTTATTTGTGTGTGAGCGATTCAAACAGACAAAACATATTCCATCAAACAGAGACAATAACTGGAGTCAATGGTATTTTAGTCAATATAATATTATCAAATTTTTAGGCTTTGAACGAATATTTATTAATATGGATGTTGCTTAATCACATATGGTTTTTAGAAAATTTATATACATGTTTCTATCATTGTATTACTAGTTTGAATCAATAAAGTATTTTTTCATAAAAATGAAGATCATATATAGTTTTAATTTATATATGTTTCTCGATGTATTACTAGTTTGAATCAATAGTCTTTTTCTTAAAAAAGCAAGAAAAGAGTTAAGTAATTATTATTGAAAATAATGTAAATGCTTGTTTGAAAAAAAATGTGAAAAGAAAAACGAGGGCATTTAAAAGCATTGTTAAATATTCTTTTTCTTTTAATTGGAGCCTTAATTTTCTTTATGTCTCGACTTTACATTTAAGTACATTTTTTAATGATATATTTACTTTTTAAAAAATTCTTACTTTACATAGTTATCATTATTATGTTTTGAGATTATCTCTAGCTCAAAACAAAGTAATGATCCTTGGTCATGATAATTAAAATAATTTTTGCATATTGTTGTTATGTTTTTAATTTCATAAAACTTGTATTTTATATTATTTTTTGGACTGACTAAACACTTTAGTTATTGATGATGCCTTTCAATCGGAAGGCTGTTTCTGGAGCGTGTTGGGAGGTTCTTTGGGCTGGACCAGTTCTTTGGCGAAATTTGGGATACGAGACTTTGGATCATCTGAGGCGAAGTATGAGCTGCTGCTGAGTTCGGATCACGCAAACCTTGGTCGTAGCACTCCTCTGTAAAAACAAGGAAAAAGGGGGGTCGACGAGGGCCGCGTGGCGCTCGATGCTAAGTCGGTTTCTTTACGGGGAAAGAGGCCTTAGGCCCCTTAGTATTGGCGTATGTTTTTGCGTACCTTTCACCAATGGGGTGTCATTGTATTTATAGTAGATGTTCAACCAGTTGGATGGTAATTAGGAGTCCTTCCCATTGGATGGGATATTTCTTATTATAGTTCATATCGGATTTGGTACAGGATATAGAAATAGTAGCTTACACAGGATAGTCTTCATATTCTTATTGGTGAAATTTTGTGGGATTTTCGGAATATATTGTTGGAGGGGTGTGCATTTCCCCACATCTCTGGGGAGACTTACCATAGTGGCCATGGGGCCCGACGAGGTTGGATCTTTCTCTGGGGTACGCCCACACAGGCTAGAATGTTGTGAAAGGCCTGGAGTGCCCCATTGGAAAACCTCTCCTTTGGAATTCAACTGGTAGACCTTGATCTTTGGGTGGCCTCTTTTTAGACTGGTGCGTGGAAGCATGAGCCTTATTTTTCAAACCCTATCAGTTGCCCCTCAGCCCTTGTGTACGATGTACGTGGGCAAGGGCTGTAATATTTCTCGCATCGGGTGTAATTTCCACGTGTCTGCTCGGGGCTGGATTAGTTAGGGCTTGGTCGCCGTCATTTGTCTTGTGATAATGATGACTCTTCGGTTTTAATATTCTTCCATTCCTTTAGTTTCCTTTTGTTTCTTTATGGACATCCTGCGTCTTGTATTGCCATTGCTCTGGGACTACAATATTTGCCTTTAAGCGGGTTATTCGCTCTCTTAGTCTTCTGTCACGAGCCTTTTTGTCGCTGAGTCTTTCTCTTTGTGTGTCTTCACGGGTCCCACTTGCGTCTTGGTTTCAGTTCTTACCGTCGTGGGATGGGCTGAGTTATTTGGGTTGGCTGAATTTTGTTTATTATCAAAATTTTATCATGGGTCCGGGTCGTTCTTCCTCTGCGTATCGATGGTGATTCTTGGTTGTGATGGTTTAAATGACTGGTGGTGTCTCGACCGTTTGAATTATTGATTGTTCGAGATGTCAGGAATTTACTCCTCTTCCCTTGGACAAGGGCAAGGGAAAGATGAACTGATTAAATACATGAAGTCGAATATCAGAGATATTAAGATTCGGTATCTCTTAGCGTGGGACCCAACAAGGTCGGTCCTTTAACATGGGCCACGTCTTTTGCGGAAGATTATCAGCCTCCGCCGGCGTTGGTGTAGTCCACGGCGTTTGACCCTCTGCTGGTCTACGTGCCTAGGATGGTGTGTTTCTTGAAGTGGCGCCGATGCGATCTTCGCTTCCTGCACCTCATAAAGGTTTGGCCTTCAATGTGTCCCTTTCGAGAGTCGCCCGATGGTTGGGGTATTTTTTGGTTAGTCACGCTAGTTTTCTTTAGGGACGGGGCTTGGTGTCCCAAGCATAGCCTTCTTTACCTTTTTGCTTGGAAGGAGACATCCAGGAGCTTTCTTTGCCCTCTGGGGCGTTCAGGTGCTCCTCACGGTGATCTCAGATTTCCCTCCTCCACGGGCGGTGGAAGGGGCTATTAGTTAGTGGCCGTAATTGGGGTATGACCCATCCTTGTGAGGATGACACACAGATTGTTCCGGTGGCTTGGACCACCCAGGGAATCTTCGTGAGTGTTTATTAGTTTTGATTGTAGCTTTGTAATACGTTTATTGGGCATTCGACTCTGCATTGTCTACATGCTTTTCGGTGCTAACCCATTGATCATCGAAGACGGTGCCGTGTTGGCGTTGGCTGAGTGTCCTCCTCGTCCTTATGCTTAGCTGATCAAGTCGGATGTTCCCGGTCCTTCGAGTTCGAGGTCCACTCGTTCTGCTGCTCTGAGATCTTCACCTCATTCTACCATGAAAGTTCCTCCCGTTGGGCCCTCCGTTGCCAAACCCACTAGAGAGAGCGTTGTGGAGATGGTGTCTCGGGAGGCGTGAAGTAAGAAAAATCTCAGTCTCATTTGAGAAGGGTGGAGCTTTGGTCAAAGTTCCAAAGTTGGGGGCATCTTCATCCTCTCCGATCCACTCGTGTTCGAGCTTAGGGCGGAGTGCACGGTTGCCCTTAGTTGAACTCCTATAGTTTTGAGTTCGCGGTCCGTTACGGGTGCATTGCGGCGGAAAGGTCCTCGGGTGGAAGCGTTGAACAGCGCGTTGATGGTGGCGCCCATCTGCAGATGCAGGTGCCGCCGACAAAGAGGTTAGGTCACCCTCTCAAAGGGTGGAAAAGTGGCGAGCGATGAAATCCACAATTGGTGGTGACGAGGACTCGATACTTCTAGCGTCGAACTGCGGGGCGGTTTTACGTCCATTCTGGGGCTCAGGACCTTAGAAGTCGGTTCTGTGCCGTGATATGAGACAGCCTACAGCTCTTGATCGCCTCAGTAAGTTTCCCGCACCTTGTCATATTTGGTTCCCATTTTGATTGGTTTTGGTGTTGCATCGGATGTTGATTCTATCATCTTTGGGTCCACAGGTGGCTACTCATTTGAAGGGTTTGGCCAGGAAGGCTAAACTAAACGTGAGCCATGTCAAAGCGGCGAAGCATATAGAGGCGAGGTGGCTTCCTCTCTCATCCTAGCGGGCTGAGCTGCGAGGTCGGGTGCAGCGTATGACCGAGAAGCGGTGGCCATCGGAATTTGAAACATACCACATCGGCGGAATTACTTTCGGGCGAGGAGTAAAACGAGCCGGAAACGGCAGGCGGTTGAAGCGAGCGGGAGGCCGGGATGACTTGAGGGTTGTGAAGCGACGGCGGAGGCGAGGGGACGGAATACAGTCTACCAGTATAGACCCGGATGGTTTAGGGATGAGCTTCTAACATCCAGAGTGGGCGCCGTGGTCTCGAAGAGCTGCGGCTCTATCAAGATGATTTGCGTGGTAAACTGGCGCGTGGGCCGAGGAAACGTCCTGAGCTGAAGGCGATCCGGTAACAGGTGACGCGGCGAGTGCGGTGGGTGCGTGGGGATCTTCATGTCGGCAAATTACTTTGGTGGCTCGGCGGGCGAAGTGAAGGGCGAGGGCGAGGCATGTCGTGGATCCCAGGTGAAACGCGCTGAGGAGGAAGAATTTGTCAATGCCTATCCCGGCCTGGATTTCAACTTTGACCTTCCTAGGGACGAGGAGGAGGAAGGTCGCTTCTCTGGCGATTATCTGGAGGTTTGGCACCCCGCGAGGAGTCCACTCCCTCTTCAGATGCGCTTCATCCTTTTTGATTCTGATCTCTTGTGCTCGTCTTCGCGGCATTGACTTTGCCTTTTCTTTTACTTTGTTAGGCACAGGACCCAAGATATATGTAACCTTTTCTTCAATGAATATTCATTTGTTGGGCCTGGGACCCAAGACATATGTAACCTTTCTTGATGAATATTTATTATTTAAATCCAACCTTTCGCCTCACATTTTGTACTCTTCAGCATTATTATGGTGGCTTTGCCTTCTTATGCATAGTGCGGATTAAAGCGCACGAGTTGTGATGTTGAACTCCTTAATTAGTCCGTGTTGAGGATCTGGGCTCAAGCCTTATGGGTTGAACTCTTTGGTGAATTGAATCCTTAGAAGTTGCGCTCTTTGTCTTTGAGTGGATGAACTTCGTCGAAAGTGGCTGGCAGGCTCCGTCGGCTGAGTGGCTGGCGGTCGACTCCTTGGCTGCGGCACATTGTAGAATGAGTTAGGCTCGTCAGAGCTCTTTGGGCTCCGTTAGATGACTACTTGAGTCGAAGCGACTCCTTAGGTTTACATGGCCTATCTTTGTGTGGATGAACAGTCAAAATAAGCTATTATTGGGCTCACATCGGCTGGGTTACTGTGAATGGTCGACTCCTTAAGTTTTGCATGGCTGTCTTTGTGTGGATGAACTCATCAAAGTGAGCTAATGGGCTCCGTCACATTTAGGTTAATACGAAATTAGGCGGCTCAGCAAGTTGCATAACATCTTGTGTGGATGAACTCGTCAAAGTGAGCTCTCTCTTTTGGGCTCAGTCGGCTGAGTTAATAAATTTGAAGGCGGCTCAGCGACTACGGCACCGTGTAGAATGGTTGAGCTGCGTCAGCGTGAGCTGCGAGCTCCGTCGGATGACTAGCTTGAGTAAAGCCCGACTCCTTAAGTTTGCATGGCACACGTGTTGTGTGGATGAACTCGTCAAAGTGGTGCGAGAAGAGCTCGTCGGGTATGGCCCCGATGGCGGAGCGCTCGTCCATGTGTTCTTCAGGAAGAGCTCGTTTATGTGACTCTTGACCCACGAGCGGTTGGGAAGAGAGCTCGTCGGTGTGAGCGGTGGCCGGGCTCATCCATCTGGCGCTAGGGCTGCGTGCATGCGACTGTTTGGGAAGAGCTTCGTCAACGTGGGCGTTGGCGGGCGCTCGTCTATAAATTCTTGGGAAAGCTCGTCTATGTAGACCGTCATCGCCGAACTCGGGAAGAGCTCGTCGATTGTAGGCGGTAGGCGGAGCTTCGTCCGTATGAGCGGCTAGGGAAGAGCTAAGTTTATGGGCTTCCGTGACCTGGCTTCTTTGGGAAGAGCTTCGTCGGTGAAGCGTTGGCGGGCGTCCATGTGACGCTGAGCTCGGGTCTTTGTGGCGGTGGCGATGCTGGCGATTGACTCCTCCGGGAGTAGCGTGGCTGTGGTGAACTTCGTCAAACGTGGCTGGCTGGGCTCCGGCGGCGTGGCCAGGAGTAGCGATATAGTTGGCGTCGACTCCTCGGGTGGTGTGACGTCCCAAGTAGGCGAACTTCGTTAACGCATGGGCCCTCTTGACCGGTGTGGGAGTGGCGTGCTCTTTGGCGAGCCCGATCGACTCCTCGGGTAGCATGTTTTGTCCAGATCAGACGAACTCAAGCCGGTGAGGTCTTTGGGCTCACGGCGCTTTGGTAGAGTGGCGATATAGCTGAGCTGATCGATCCTCGAGGTGGCGTGACACGTCGCGAGTAGGCGAACTGGTGAGTGAATCTTGGGCTGCAGACTCTGTGGCCCGGTGGCGATGGCAGCTGATCGACTCCTCCGTGGCGTGACTGTCGAGTGAGCGAACTCGTTAGCGTGAGCTCTTTGGGCTCCGATCTTTGTGACGGTGAGTCGCCTTTGAGCTGATCTGACTCTCGGGTAAGCGTGACCTGTGTAGAAGTAGGCGAACTGCGTCAAAGTGGCCTCTTCGGGCTCGAGGCGGTAGTGGCGATGTGGCGGCGATCGGCTCCTCGGGTAAGCGTGACGTCGGAGTAGATGACGGTGCGCGTGAGCTCTTTGGGCTTTGAGCGCTATGGTAGAGTCGCGATGCTTTGAGCTGATCTGACTCCTCGGTGCGTGACTGTCCGAGCGAGCGCTCGTCAAAGAAAGTGAATGCTGAGCTCTGGCGTTGGCAAGTGGCGCGATATAGCTGATCTGACTCCCTCGAGTGGCGTGATGCGTAAAGTAAAGCGAACTCGTGAAAGTGAGCAGCGACTCCGGCGTGGCGGTGGCGATGTAGCTGGTGATCGCTCTCGGGTAGTGTGACTTGTGTCCGGAATAGGCGAACTCGTCAAAGTGATGTGACTCGGGCGTTGGCCGTTCGACTTCGATTTTCTTGGAAAGGTCTGCGACGTCTTTAATGCGATTTATGGAGAATTTGGAACGTTCGGGTGACTTTTTGAGTGCTTTAGCCTTCTTATAAATGGCGGCTTCATTGCTTTATGGAGTTTATACTTTATATTCTGTTTTTCTGGTGCGTAACCGAAATCCAGGCGAGATGAAGCGTCGGGTCACGGTCATCTTATTTGGGGATCCTTGGAGATTTTGGTTCAGTTCTGCGGTCTTACGCACATGGGGTTGTGTTTTTCTGGTCTCCTTTATGGGAGTCATGTTATTCCTAGCTCGTCTTTAGGAATGCGCCGGGGAGAGGCGATGCATTTCTTGCGTCACCTTCTCCATTTTCTGTTCTTCTTTCTCTTCCTTTCTCCTTTCTCCTTCTCCTTCTTTTTCATATTTTTTTCCACATCTCATTCTCCCCTTTTTTGTTTCTTCTGCATAAACTCCTTCCATCCCTTTTTCTTGTTTCCCTCTTCTTCCATACATTTCTCCCACTTCCATTACAAACTCCTTCCATCCCTTTCTTCTTCTTCTCCTCTTTATCCGTTTTTTTTTTTTTTTTAGGAGCGCATGCGAGTGTATTGATGACACTACTAATTGTAGCTCAAATGTAATATGATTGGAATAAAGAGACTCCCTTTATGTCTATGAGCTTTCTCATTACATTGCATGTAATTTTCTGAACATTATATGTACGAGTTGTTTGTGACGTCTGCTTAGAATAACCGAGTAAATGAATTCGAGATCGTTATGGCGAAAATTAGCCGTCCATTTAAGATTACAAACCCAAGTCTCTTGATAAAAGCGTTTAAGATGCTCTCAGCATTCCGGGCATCTTTATTAAAATTTTCCGCTTCCTCTGTTTGGAGCTCGTAAGTACACGAGTCGCTATTTCGAGATATGATGTAGGGTCCTTCCCAGTTAGGGCCCAATTTTCCATGGGATGGATTCTTCCTTCTTTGGCAATATTTTTAAGACAAATCACCGGCATGTAGCTCATGGGTTTGACTTTTGGTTGTAGTACCTCGTAGATCTTCCTTTGGTGTTGATCTTTTATGCATTAGTACTTTGCTCGTTTTCATCTAAGTCAAATTTAGACGGAGAGCCTGCGTCGATGATCACTAACTTTGCCAGCACTCGATCCTTGGGGACTTTAATCCGTCAGCGGGGGCTACGCTTGATCTTTGAAGGCTAAAAGAGAGATAGGGTTTCTCGGGTTCTTGACCTATGTTGTCTGTAGGCGCCTGCCTGGGAGATATTCACGCTTTCCTTTAAGATCTTCCGGTTTGGTGCAATGAAACTTTAAGGTTCGATGGTGACCTCGGCTGTCCATTAAGGCGGCTGGGTCATCTTTAAGGGGCGAGTAATAATTCTAATTTGAACTTCGGCGAAGTCTAAACGCGTTGTCAAATTGCTCATTGTCTGATACCAGGCTCTTGGGATGCGAACGCACACGCATATGATGGCTAAACCACACAAGTGTATATTTTATTGGTGATTGTATGCCTTCGGCCTCGCCCATTGCTTGGTGAAGTAATCTGCAGCGATGATGAACTTACATTGGCCCTTCCCAGAGGCGAGAGGGTCACGTGTCTTGAGACCACATTGTTGGAAGGGCCGGGGGCTTGTGAGTTGATGCTGCAGGAGCTCACGATCGAGGTGTGAGATCTTGGCGTATCTGGCAATCTTACATTTCTTGATAGATCGGTTGCATCTTTGGAGTGTAGGTCAGTAGTATCCTTGTCTCAAGACCTTTCACACGCGAGGCTGAGCTCAGATGTCGTTTCGCCTCTACCCTAAATGAACCACTTCATGTCTTCAATGTTTTTTCCAGCGTACATGAGTTAGTTGAAGAAACCTGCGGCTTGCCTGGGCTTCCACGCAGTTAAAGTAGACACAGCGGACCTCGTCCTTATTTTATTTTGCTTCAGCCGAGTCGTCGGGTAGGCCGTCGGAATGCATTATATAGTCGACGGGGTCATCCGCTGTTTCGGATCCGACCTGGGTAACCTCCACATCGCAGAGATCAATAGAGGGATCTGCCAGAGTATTCGGCAGTGTGTCGGCATTTGAGTCTTCTGCAAGAGCTGTCGCTAGTTTTGCTAAGGCGTCGGCTCGGGAGTTCTCTACTGCAGGAAATGTCGGCTGAACATATGCAATTTTTTAATAAATCTCGTACCTTTTGATCCTCACTCGTCATCCTTCCACTTTAAGCTTCGTGAGGGGTGTCTTCTATTTGTCTTACTACCAACTGAATCAAGCACTCTTAACTGTCAATTTCAAAGTGAATTTCTCCGATGCGGTGGTCGAGACTAAGTATGACTCGCCTCATATTCTACTCGTTGTTAGAGGCTTGAACCGAACTGAAAGTGCGATTTATGTCCATTCCCCTTCCGAGAGGTGAAGATTGTACCGCCTCCGCTTCTCAGGCGCTCGATGCTCCACCCCATCCAGAGTTTCCGCACGGGAGGTCATTCATTGCTTCGAGCGTTTCGAGCATGTTCCCCTGGTGGTGAACCCATGATGAAGCCTGGTTAAGACTCGCCCTTTTATCATGCGCTGGTTTGTATCCGATGTCGAACCCACCACCTCTACGGGGCCCACCCATCAACCTTCCCGAGACTTCGGCGATGTAACACTTGCTTCATCGGGTTTCCGCTGGGACTTCTAGCGGTGTGAGCCCGAAGTATGGCTGCCTGTGCAAAGCGGTTACCAAGGCCAAAATTAGTTTCTCCATCCTCGTATCTCTCCTCCGTCTCAAAGCCTCTACCGCAATAGTAACCTGCGTCGCAGACTCGCTTTATCTCCGACGGTGACCGACGCTGGCTGGTGTCATCACTGGCATATAGTAAGGAAAGACTCCTCTTCACCAGACTTACTACAGATGGGTGGGGAGCTCAAATACTCTTTCAAAGCTAAAAATGCTTCCTCACACTTCACAGACTTATTGAAAGCTTTCTCGTGACTTGAAGAAAGGTCGCATTTATCGTCGCTCGATACAATCGTTAAGGCGCAATCCTTCCGCCGCGCCGAACTTCCCTTATGCTTGATGGCGAAGGCAATGTCGAAAGCACAAACTTCATCTTGTCCGATTTGCTTCCAATTCCTCTATATCGACTATTATGAAACCCGTGAACTTCCCAAATGACACCCAGCTGGGCACTTGGCGATCTGGGCCATGTTGTAGTTTCTCAAAATCCAAATGCTTTTGAGGATTTAGGCTAAGTGAGCCTTGCCAACCGTGGTGGATTTTACTAGCATATCATCTATGATACTTCCATAGTCATACTTATACGCTTCTAACATCCGATTCACCAACCTCTCGATACGTGGCTCCCGCGTTCGAAGCCCTGAACCAGATCACACGATAACAATAGTTCGCGCCGTGACGAACGAGGTTTTTCGTCAGCCCGTGCATACCGATCCGTCAGAGCCGGAGAAGGCATCCATAAAGCCGAGAAGTTCATGACCAACAGCCAGATCACGATGAGTCGATTCACGGCAGAGGGAAACTGCCTTTTAGGCATGCCTTGTCGATGTCGTTGAAGTCGATGCAGAAATGCCACTTGCCGTTGCCTTTTTGACGAAAGTACTACATCAAGCAACCACTCGTGGTATTCTACCTCCCGACGCCTCCCGCCAAGGAGCTTGTCAATTTTGCTGACGGCCTGCCTTTCGCCGGCTTCCTCCTCTGCTTGATCGCTTAGTTGATGGGCTGACGCCTGGCCTCCAGGTGGAGTGATTACCGTAGGATCGATTCCTCCCATATCCCGCCCGCTCCACGCCGCAAGACGCTCTTGTTTTGTTTTAAAAATGGATAAGGGGGTTTTTGAGGTCTTTCGAGCACCTCTGATCCGATATAGGCGAGATGCTCCGTGTCATCGCCCAATAATACGTTCCCAGCTTCGATGGCTCGGATCGGTGTGAACACCTTTATCACGCATGTCGAGCTCATCCAGTGGATATGTCACAACCGTTCTTTTTGTTTCCATGGACGCTGAGTAGCACTCCTGCCACCCTGTCTCTCGAACCACTCTCAATCCGCTACAGGGAACTCAATCATCATGTGTGGTATGCTGAGGGATGCCTTTTATCGCACAGAGGGTCCGCCCAAAGAACATGTTGTAAAGTGCATTCGGTGTCTATGACGAGGAATCTTCACGTGGTCGCCGCCTCGACATGGAGGATCTCCTGGGCTGCGAAGTACCCACCAGATTGAGCCTAGAGGTAATACCTTTTCCCCTGAGAACCCGCAGATGAAAGGCCGACGAAGCTCGAGTCTCTTCCTTCCGATGCCCATTTTATCAAGGCCGACGCGTAAGATGATGTCGATGAACTCCGCTTGTCAATTGTAACTGATGAACGTTTTGTCGCTACCATCAGACGAATCTACGGGTGGATCGCCATGAGGGTGTTGAAAATCTCCGCATTCGAAGTCGAATGTGATCGACGTGGTCGAGTCGCGCGTAGTTTAGACATCGCTTGTATTCGCTAAGACTAGCCGCCTGATGCTTTAGGTGGGCCTTCGCGTTTGAGTTGCATTCCCTCCTCCCGCAAACTTCGAGATGACCTCGGATTTCACCAAGGGGTTGTTGGTGCCAGCCGCCGTCACGAGGTGGTGGTTGGCCGGGCGTGGAACCTGCCCGGCTTGACTCCTCGATCTGATTTTCGTGGGGATATAAAGCCGCCGGAGGTATCCGCGCTTCGTGATTGGCATCATTTTCTCGACCGTATGCGCCGCCCTCATGCGTGTCCGTAGTCCCTATGGAAAACTCACAACATTGAGCGTTCTTATTGCGTCTGACTTCATTTGTAAGCCGCCATCCTCGTAACCTGCTCGCTTGCATTTCGCGCAGACCTCGTGATATCGAGGCCGCCAGGGGGTGACACCCGGGGCCAACAACGCCGCCGCCTCTCTGACGCTTATGGACCCAACCATCTCCGAGGTTGTCATGCCTTTGGGGATCGTTTCATTCTTCTTTCGAGATGTTTCACTTGCCGCTTTGCTTTGGGCTTCGTCTCAGCTGTCATTCATTCCGCTTTATCTATGGGTGAGGTTTTTGGATACACGAGGGCTTCTTCACCCGTTAATATACTTCTACTTTTTGCGAGCAATTCTACCATGCTTGCTTGGGATTTTTGGAGATGGAAAATGTCAGATTCTTTGATCGCATTCCTAAGCCAAAGAATGAATGCAAAGATCGCACTTTACTCCGTATGTCTACCTTAAAGGACTTAGATTAATCAATATAAGACTCAAGCTTTATGTTCTGCTGATAGCCGCAAATGATAACCGGGCCTTCAGACAAACCTGGCCCTAAATAAAAGTGAGAGACTTAATGCAATGTGATAACCTCAACATGAGAGATCGATGACGTGGGAGCTTATCAACCATGCCAAGGCCGCCTTGTGGTGATAGCGAAAGCCCCGTGATCGCATCACTGATACCATAGCTCCATTTGGTTTTTGGGGGTGTTTATATTGACCACTTGACCTCGGTGCCATTGAACGTCCCAACTGTGGGACTCGAACTCACGCAAGGAGTACTTCTACTGTGGTAGTGGCGACTGGGCTTTGTTATACCTGTGACCATCGTCGAGCGTCCTCTTACTACCCCTACACTACCGAAGCTCTCTGGAGGCCCTAACCTCTATTCCCATGGATTGTTCTCCCCGCCCAGATGAGGGTGGCAGCCTTCTGCTTCCACGGTTTCCAAGTGTTAAGCCGTTGCCTTCCCTCTCTGGGGGCTAGATGCATCCGTGCCCTTGGCTCGAGTGGATTCTGCCAGCCTAAACCCTTCTGGTACCGATATTGTGTCAGTCTCTTCATGTGGGGAAATGTCATGACCTTCCTGAGTTTGTCGCACCTCCCGAGGTCGTCGGATATGTCTGGTGAGTTGTTCTAACTCTTCTGTCAGACGTTGATTGGTGAGGCGGAGTGCTTCCACCTCATCCGTCTCGCATTGTTTCTAACACGCCGAGGCTCCGCTGTTCCGCGCTGCTCCTAAGTGGATCTGCATCCTTGAGATTAATGTTTCTCCCGCTTGTGTTCCATTGATACCATCAAGAATCGAAATCGCTATATTTCGGGAAAGGAACTGCCGTTCTACGTGACGGCCGCCAATTGATTGCGCCCTTTTTCAACCCGAATCGGGACGCGAGCGCGTGGGCTGGATGGACCCTGATTGTCGGCGGGCCGGATGCGACTTTGATCATCTAGGCCGGCATGATCGCCGCAGCCGGACTGCGAAACCTTGGTCAGAACTCCTCTATGTCAAGGGAAAAAGGGGGGTCGGGCGAGGCCTTCGCCCGTACGCCCGCGATGCCTAAGCCAATTTCTTCAGGGAAAAGAGAGACCCGCTAGATCGCTTAGTATTGGCGTATGTTTTCAAGGCATCTTTCAACGATGGGGTGGCCTTGTATTTATAGTAGATGTTCAACCGCCTGATGGTAATTAGGAGTCCTTCCCATTGACGGATATTTTTATTAAGTAGTTCATATCGAATTTGGTATGTGATATAGAAATAAGAGCTTACTGTGTGGATAGTCTTCCTTCCTTATTGGTGAGATTTGGTGGGATTTTTCGTAATAATATATTATCGAGATTATTCTCGTTTCTATCTCTTCCCGGGAGACTTACCATAATTGGCCCTTGGGCCCAGCAGGTTGGATCTTTCTCCTGGGCTACCCCCAAAAGGCTGGAATGTTGACTTTAGAAAGGTCTGAGTGCCCCATTGGGCAAACCTCTCCTTCGGGAATTAAAACCACCGCCTTCGTGCTAGGGCCGGCCTCTTGGGCCTGTGCTGGCCATGGAGCCCCTATTTTCAAAAACCTTACGCTATATTGTGAAAGAATCGTCTCCACCTGACTCAAACCTTCAAGATGCCTCCCCTTCCTATATCCTTACCTATTTAACGCTATACCACTTGAGTTATGTATGATGGGCTATTATTTTTTGAAAAATATAGTGGTGAATAAAATAAATAAACTCCTCTTAATCATATAACCTATAAACAACAAGCAATAGTTGTAGAGTTTAAATCAGAAATACTAAAATTTCAAAGTATTCTTGATTATTCATAGAAACTCCCTAATCTATAATCATGGGTTCATAGAAAATTAAGAGTAGTGGAAGATAAGAGACTTATCACTACTATTATACACTCATTAGCCTTTTGAACATGGAAAGAATATTAGAAAATCACACGATAGTAAAGAAAAGAACATTTTAGTAGCAAAGGGTGGAAGGAAGCATATGACATGTTTGGAATATGTTTTTTAAAATTGTTTTCTCTTCTCAAAAATAAGGAGAAGAAAGAAAAACATGAAGAATGCCTTTGGTTCCTAGTTTTTTTGTTCTAAAAACACAGAGAACATAAAAAAAACACTAAATTCAAATAACAATGATAGTTTTCATCCCATTTTATCTAACTCATAAGGTAGAACACTCAACGTTTAAAAAAGACAAGACATAAGAAGGGGAAGGTTCCCAAGTTTGAGTCTCATGAGGATAATTTACTGCATTATAATTAAAGTGTTTACTCCTATTAAAAACAAATAATACTTTAAAGAACATCAAATGTCTTTGTTTTTAAAACTCCGTTTCACAATATTTTTCAAAAATCGTAACCAAACATGTCCATTTTGCTTTAAGTTTGGTTGAAAACAAGTAATGTTCAAAAGTCAGTCAAAAAATAAAGTAATGAGTAGGAGACTTTTAAAACAATAGAAGAAAAGAACCACCAAATAATTCAAAAGCAACTTTGTTTTTTTCTTATGATTGTACAACATTATCTTTTACTTTATTCGCTCACCTGAATAATTACCGTCTACCGTTATTGAAGACTGGGTAGACTTTTACGTAAAGATGAAATCTGAGCTTCAGTCACATTACTCATTAGCCCCATTAGCTGCCAACCACCTACCGGACTGTCTGCCTCGTAGAATCTCTTTGCTACCTCAAATGCTTTAGATCGATACGAAGAAAAATTCACTCTTTAGTGTTGAATATGTAATCATATTTTATTATTTTTCCATTAATTGCAATAAAATTAATTCCATTATTCTCAAAGCCGATAGAGGAACTTACTTCATATAAGATTGATTTATTATTGTCCAAGATGACAAAAAAAAATGTAGAGAAAAACATAGGCATTTTTTTCTCGATAATATAAAATAGTATGGGTTTCTCACATTAACAAATAGGAAAGGGTGTATAAATGTCCCTGAGTTTATGCCGTAAATCTAATTTTTCCCATGAGGTTTTTTCGGTCCACTCATGCCCTGACATTTATGTCTATAGCTCATTCATGCCCTTGTGGATCACTAGCTTGCTTTGTTGGACAAACCGTCATTAAAATGAAGTTAACATAGATGGAATGTAAAACCCAAGAAAATTCTAATTTTCAAAACAAATGGTACTTCGATCAAAATCAGGAATTTTTCAGATCTGATGACAAAACTGACATCACCATTGAATCGTCTCGTGAAATCTAGCCGCCACGCTAATTTCGCTAAGTTCAAGACAAATGCCGAATTTCACGCTTCGAGACACCATGCTCAAAATCGTATGAGAGCTTGTGAGAGACATGTGATGTGACAAAAGTCACCTACTAAATGTACCCATGTGACACATGTTGCATGATTAGTGAGAGGATAAAGATAAATGGCTTAAATTAAGTTATGTGTCAGTGCTCTTAAAAGTCAAACGAAGGACAAAAGGGAATTAATTGAAAAGAAAATAATAAAGACAACTTCATCTTCTCCATTTTTAAATGGTAACATGCAATGAAGGGGACAAAATATGTTTTGAGAAATTCCAACTCTAGATTTCCTACGCTTTGGACTGGCTTCACTATCGTCTGCCAAGAAGCAAAGTTAATCTTATCGTTGCAAGGGCTACGTTATGGAAACCGATTCTCGTGGAGTTTCGATAACCCAAGAGGTAGGGTCTTCCCACTTGATTTATTCTTGGCTAAGAGCCATTTTAATGGATGGGATTTTAAGGCTTGAATGGTCGTATTTTCTAGCCTCAAATATTTGGACCGAGTGAAGAAAATTTAGTAGGGCTGCAACAAAGGTCGACCCAGGGCTCCCACCGCTCACGGATTTGTGTGTGAATTCAGTGCTTCGGGTGATTCAAAATGAATTGCTTGAATTGTTTATTAGCCCATACGCGAGCCTAATTTTTTGTGTTATTTCTATGAATTGAATATGATGTTGTGAGTTAATTTATGTTAGTATATGCATGATTTATATATTAACATGAATTGTTTGGAAATGGCATAATGCATTCCATATGCACCGGGGCACCCTAGAATGGTAGGTGTGAATGCATGACATGAAAGAAAAAAAAGGGAAAATGGTTGTGAAAGGAATTTCAAGGGAAGATTTTCCGGAGAATTTTGTTGGGAGATTGTCCAACAATTCACGCTGAGGGCCCATGAATTGTCTCGGAGAGTTATCCAACAAATTCACCTCGAAGGGTTGTCCAATAAATTTTTATCGAAACTCGGTAGTATGTTTCGGTGAACAAAAATTATTTTGTTTCAAAAACAGTGTTTTTCTCACATTTGCCAGCACAGTGAGGAGCGTTGAGGGCCTCGAGAAGTGGGAAAGGGTGAGTCACATTCTCATCCATATCATGTAGACATTCAAGTAGGATCATGTATTTGCTTGAATGCGTTTGGTTGCCATTACATGTGCACTTAGGAGTAGGAGTAAACCCATGTAGGAGACATCACCACGGGCAATGTCTACCTCACACAATCCCCTTTCAAAAAAGGTGAAATGTTCGTGAAGATGGCACTCACAGGCCGCTTGAGAAGAAAGTCGATTGTGGCTATGAGGAGGTACTTTTGTAAAACATGTATTATAATTCTAAATTTTAATATGTTTGTATTAAGAGTATGTAACAAACTCTTGAACTATTGTAATATAGTTGGTTAGATTTTCGTGAGTATGATGTGTGTGCCAATGTGGCCATTTTTACTCATGATATGAGACACGTATTCCGGGCTGACGGCAGGTCAAGGGACACCTCGGATCAGGGCTAAATATAGCTTGCACGAGCTAAGGTAACCTAATACCTGGAGCCTGGCGGTGTATTGTAAGCTTAGTCCCCACAGCCAGTCTCACAAATTTCGTGATCGTAGCTAGTGTATTTCCAGTACCTAAGGCTCGATGGGAAACTGTTGATCATGCATCCATTGCATTTTGATGAATAAGTTGTGATGTGATTGAATTGTGATTTGTATGTCGTGAATAGCATATAGGAAATGTTGAATGTTAGGTTGATAAACATAACCCCAAGTTCGAGAAGAGCTTTGCTTAAGAAATTTGGGATGCACAGTCCAAATAAACGAAAAATATTTATGACAAATTAGTTCCTTTTTGAACATGAATAGATCGGTTTTGTGAAATTGAATATTATTCAGTTTTTGCAATAAAACCAAGTTAAAATTAAACCTAAAATTTTAAATTAGTATAAATTAAATAGAAAATTTCTTTTTTTTCAGTTTTACAAAGATGTAAAAACAGAAAAAAATAATACACACACACACACACACACACACACACACACACACACACACATATATATTAGAGGGAAAAAAATTGACTCTCGGTAGTCTTACTAGAATATTTGAAAAATAAAAATAAAAAAATAAAAAATTTGTGGTCTCAGCAGGTCGAACAAATGAAAAAGAAGGTGCTTAAGGGCACTCAATAGGCGTAAGACACAATGCACAAGAATGATGATTTCAAGAACACACACACCCTTGTGGGTCGATGGGGACAATACACACACTCACATTAGCGGCGTCGCGACAATAAGACCTTAGATCAGATAGGGGGCTTAATTAGGTCACGACATCGGCTACCCAACATGCCACGATAAGATCGTCCAACACATATACTGACGCCACATCACGAGCCACACTGACACTGCGTCGGTCGCAAAGGTACACGAACGGGCCTCGGGTGTGTGCACTATGCACTTGACCTGCTGACTCAAATAAGACTGCTTACAGCCAATGCTTGATTACTGCTCATGAACATCACTAGGGTTTAAAAAATAAAAAATAAAATAAAAAATAAAAATAAAATAAAATTTTGCATATGATTTAATACATGGAATTTTCACATCTCATTACCTCCAATGCATTGACGCCAGCATGAATCTTTTTTCGTATGTGAATAGTGTCTTAGGTCAGATTACACCCTGATATTTATTAAAACTTAACTTGCCATTTGGACAAGGGACGGTTAGTCGGGAGAGAACGAGAGGTCGCCTACGAGGTATCGGGTCAGAACCACCGACTTTTGACCAACAAAGCTTGTCAGGTCAGAGGGTTGCAACCGCGCCTGGTACAAGCTAACGCAGCTTGGGGATAGGAGGCCTGAGTCACCTCCCAGAGATTCAGTCCCATCATCCTTATTCATGTGGGGAGGGGAGAGATCCGTCGCGCGACCATCAGTTTGCGTAGGTCGAAGATATCGAGGCGATGGAGATTACCCGACACTACCAGGATCGTACTCAGCCGCATTCCAACTAGAGGCGAGGCCCAAGTATGGTGGAACTCGGGCGGACTCCTAGGACTTAGAGGCAATGACATAGGTAGAGTTCCATGAGCCGCTCACGGGCAAGCATTTTCCTAGCCACTCCGCGTATTACGTGAAGGCCTCAGAGTTCCTGTGAGTCAAGCAAGGCCATGACTGTGATTGAGTATGTGGCTAGATCTACGCAGTTAGCCCAATTTGTCGACGATTATGTAAGTACGATACTAAAGTCGATCTGAGAATGGAAGGCTTTAGTTCAAGTAGTTCCAAAGCCATACTATCCAAAGTCGTGTGGATCTGATCGTATAAGTAGTCGCTGGTAGATGGTGCTACCATTGCCG